>JAZHYW010032352.1:0-32221 GCA_037355805.1 Ixodes ricinus | reverse complement strand
AGAATACAGGTTTTCAAGAGAAACGGCAGCACAGTTATATCTATAGGACACGTCACCATGAAATCCAAGGGCTTGGCAGCTCTTCAACTTGTCTCCTCTTCAGCCTCGACAAGTCCAGAACCGAGGCACCCTGAGCCCCGAATCTCGGAGCACCACCACTTCTCTACCGAAACAGCCCACACGCAGACGTTGGAAGGTCCAGTGATGCTTTCAAGGCACTCCTCGTCAATATTCCCAGAGGTATATTTCGGTAAAATACGCCTCTTCAATTTTCTCAAGCAGATATCTCAGTGAGGTTCTTCACGATTCCAATAAATTTCCAGGTAGGGCATACTGCTCTTCAAAACACAGAGGGAGCAAAGTGCTCTTCTTCGAGACACCCCAGAACGATCTTTCGCTAAGGTGCTTCTCTTCAAAACATCCAGAGAGATTTTTCGCTAAAGTACTCCTCTACAAGACTCCCAAAGAGGTCTTTTGCTAAGGTACTTTTTTCGCCACTTCCAGGGAGATCATTCGCTAAGGCACTTCTCTTCAAGACTCCCAGAGAACTCTGTCGCTACGGTACTCCCTCCCAGAGAGGTCCTTCAGATATCCACTCTTTTCAAGGCTTTCCGGATAGACCTGTCGGCTACGAAAAATTCGACAAGGAAGACAGCTAGCGAACCGCAACGCGTGTTGAAACTGGCGCCCAACGTGTGGGTGGCTCGCGTGGAAAGCGCGCAGCGTGGTTCGGGAGCTTGCGTATCCTATGGAACGGACGGAAGGGCGCGGAATGTCCCACGCTGAAATGATTTCATCCTGCCCTGCGTGCTGCGGCTACTACGCACCAGGCGACGTATACTACACGGGAGAGCCGCTTACAAGCCGCTCGCGAACAAGGACGACGAGTTCCATCCTCGTGCGCGCGGGCGTTTCATCTCTCTCTTTATTTTTTTTCTCTCTCTGGCGCTTGTCATCAGGGTGCGGTCTTTCGAAGCGTCCGCGTCGTTGAGTACGTCACGGGTTTAAATGTTTCGTTGTCCGTGACTCGATTATAATGACATTCACAAGTACCATGAATGTTCTGACTCAATGATACATCCGTCTGCCGCGCCCCTGCACCTACAGGGACGCAGCACCTGGTGCGGTGTCTGCTCTTGTGAGGTAGCCTAACACGCAATGACCTTCGTGTTCTTCTATTGTTCTTGGGCTGTTATTTGTTATGTTGTTTTGGGCCTATATGGCTATTGTTTTTGTTAGTTCGACTCGTGAACTTAGCGATGTCCGGAGGGCTCATGGACTAAAAATATAATAAATAATTAAAAAAAAATCGTGGTAAATTTTACGGTGCACCACCTGTGCACTGAGAAGTTACAAACCCTGCGTATTACGCGTCGAAGTTATTTTTTTTTTTGCGGCAAGAACTGAAAGTAATTTTGTACTGTTTCCGGAGGAATTCGTGGCAGAATCGGAAGAAGAATACTGCAGTTACCGTTGTTTTGAAAATTAGTGGCACACAGAACCGTTACCGCGTGGTTCCCAAGCAGCGGATACCGCTCACCTACACGCAAACGTACGTCAGTTTCAGGTGATGACCATGCCGAAGCCGGCAAGACTCTTTTATCCGAAGTGGTCATTAGTCAAAACTGCATCGTTGTCAAAATTAGAACAACGTACAAAAAAAAAAAAGATAAGGAAAAAAAAACTTTAGAGGAAATTTTTGGAAGTCCCAGAGCGGCAGTTGTTCACCCTTATGTTCACCCTTGTCCACGTTCATTCATCATGTTTTCTCGTCTAACCCCCCCCCCCCCTCTCTTTTTTTCTTTCCTTCTAGCGTATGTCAAGGCAAAACATTCCCCACTTTTTCCACCGTGCATAAGAAAAAAAAAAAGACGCTATAGGCATGTTTAAAATTTATTCGAAGTCCTTTTTTCATTTGTAACCCGCCTAATACCTTAAAAAAACGAAAAAATAAACGACGTAATTTTATTAACATGTTTCGGCTCTGTAAAGAGGTCGGTGTCGTTCCGGTCACCCGGCGGTTCCAATACCTCGTCATCAAACGGCAGATTTGCATGCATGTTTACGCTCGTTAGCACGCATGACTGGAGAGTCAATTTATAATCACGCTATTTTGAGCGATCAGTTGTTTCGCCGTGGTGTCCTTCTAACATGTACATATGATCTCGAACGTTCGCTGCATGTTTACGGGGTACTGTGAATGAGGATAATATGGCATGAAAAAAAAAGATTTAGAAATATTTTTATAGTTTGATACTGATGTTGTTGGTGGCCTGGAACTGTCGACAACGACCAACGACAACCTTGATGTAAAACGCGCACACCACAACAAAAAAAAAGAAAACGACAATATTTGGAAATGCGCGGACATTCTGTTGAGAAAACCTCTGCTCAGAAACCACGCGCTTTAAAGGCAGATATGCATCTCGAAATTTTCTATATGACTTCACACTGGATCTTTTTTCCTTTATTGCCGGACAAAAGAACACAAACAAAGGCACACTATAACATAAACGAGGAAAAAAAAAAGGGGTCCGCCAGGCTTTGGCTAGCGTCGTGGGGTTAAGCATTCCGCAAACACTTTCACGTGCCTTGACCAGTTCAAGAAAACAAATAATGCTCTCGCGAAAATACTCCTGTGCTTCTCGTGCGTCGCTGATCAGCATGGTACACGGCCATCCGCGACTTCCGAATGCAGTGAAGACATTGTAGCATTACAAAATCAAACGGGATGCCACCGTCGTTGCCACAGAGATACCTGATCCCGTAAGGCTCGAGTGGTAACGCTTTTCTCAATGTGCGCTGGAGAACGTCGCACAAAAAGGCGCCAACCCAGCACTCAAGGGAGACGTGTTCAATGGTCTCCGGCTTCTTACGAAGGAAACAGTAAGCGCCCCACGGGACTAAGAGGCCCGTGGGCCACCCACACGTTGGGCGCCAGTTTCAACACGCGTTGCGGTTCGCTGTCTCTCTTCTTTGTCGGATTTTCCGTAGCCGAAAGGCCTATCCACGTCTTCACGGGCAGAGTACCGCTGTGAAATTTAAATAAAAACGTTTTAACACCGGGTGGTACTAGCATTCTTTTCACCCGTTCTAAAGCGTCCTTGCCCGGGCCAGGGAGTACAAAACTCTGTACATCGGAACAGGAAAAACAACGTCGCAAACGTCCTTGTACAATGTTTTACGTGTAACTTCACTCAGTTATTCCTGAGAAAAACGAGTTACTAAAAAAACGGCATGACATTATTACTTCTTTAAAGTACCCATGAATACCCCTAGACAAGTAGGACGAAGAAATCGCAAACTCGGGCGAATAAACCCGACCCAGCCTTACTTGAAAAACAGTGCGTAAAAAAGGATCGCTAGCATTTTGGAAGAAAAGAAAACGATTTACTACTTGACGCAAAAATAGGTGCGACAAGCCAAGACCACCCTCGCGGACGCGCCGAAAAAGGTTCGGTCTGCGTGTTTTCTCCCACGACACGCCATAAATGAATACTCCAAAAACACGGTACAGTTTCTGCACGTTCACTCTAGAACAATGCAACACTTGCACTACGTACCGCAGCTCGCTTACAAGAAACAAATTGCAAACTGGGGTGCGAGCAAAAATGGAAAGACCCGACCCCCTCCATCTCTCGGCTTTGTCGTGGAGTTCACCAACACGAGTAAGGCTCGCTATCGCGGTAATAATCGAAAGAAACACGCAAATACTTATCAGGGGTGGATACCCACCTTATATTCGCAAACACGCTTGGTGTTGTACACCTGTCCCCGTGTCAGAAACCCAGACATTTGTCCCAGTTAACGGTACTTCCACTAAGACCGCTAAAGGCGCTTAACAACATTCAACACTTCGACGATGCTTTCTTGGTTGGCACAGAGCACAGCGATATCGTCCTCATAAGCCTAAACGCGGACTTCGGATGAATGTAGTCTGAGGCCGCTTTTTTACTATTTTTGATGATACTTAAACAAAAGGATTCAATGTAAATGCAGAAAACCAAAGGTTATAACGGACATCCTTGGCGGACAGATTGCTGCGCCTAAACACGCTTTCCTACCGAGTTATTTACTAAGTCTAATAGACTAGTCGTGCAGCCACTCATGCGCACACCCTCCTGTAGGGTGTGCGCATGAGTGGCTGCACCGACGTTGATCCGATCCGACGTTGACATGATTGCGAACATCATGCGGAACCCGATCAAAGCTTTCTCTAGATCCACTTGTAACGTGGCTACCCAACTCTGCATGACATCGCAATACCCCAAGAGGCTCCGCACTGTATGAATATTAGTAAAACTAGTTATTTTATTCCGCATGTGTGGTGAGAACCAACGATTTCAGTCATGAAGCTCTGCAGCCTTCTGGCCAAAAATCTTCATTAGGATTTTGTAATCAACGTTAGACTTATGGGTTGATAGGATGTGACAAGCCTAAGTTTATCTGCATCTTGCGTTTTACAAATTAGGACGGTATGAGACGTTAAGAAAGAACGCGGAAGAATGTTGAGGTCGAAAGCTTCGTTGGAAAAATCGGCTAAAGAAGGAGAAAATATATGCTTGAAGGCTTTATAAAACACTGCACTTGGTCCGTCCGACCCGGAGACTTCCCGGGGTTCAAAGCTTCAATGACTGTCTTAATGTCCTCGCACGTGATCGGACATTCTCAGGTTGATTTTGTTTCATCGTCTCAACAAGGCATGAGACAAAAAAATACTTTTAAAACCTTCATCATTAACAGAATTGTAAAAAAATAACGTGCTGTAATAAAAAAAAAACCTCTCCATTTTTACTTTGTTGCTTGTGACCGTCTCTTCCTTTTCAATTTCTGCAATGAAGCGCGTGCTAACCCTAATCGATAGACAGGCGCAGCCCGCTTGCACGCCTCACCCGCTATCAGGCTGGCGGCCATAGCTCGCACAAGGGCACCGCGATAACGTTCCCTATCATATATACACCTTTCCAAGAAACACTCGACCCTAGATCCGTCCTAGAGTATCTTAGCGATTATGTTTTTGAACTTGCAAAAAAATTCAAATGCTTTATTTTAACTGGCGATTTTAATCTGCAGATAATTGAATGGGAATCCCTCTGTGCATTGGGCAATGCTTGTCCCAACTCAGAGCTTTTAATTGACTTGGCATTCAATGCAAACCTTCTTCAAATTGTACGCAACTACACTAGGGCACGGGGGATTCTAACTCCTTAATAGATCTTGTACTTCTTTCTGATTTTCTTGGAAATCAAGCATATGATTGTCATGTTGAAGAAAGTATCTCGGATTATCGGCTCGTAGTTAACGATTTCGCAAGACACTGCCATCCCACACCACCTCCCCGAAACATAAGTTACGTTTATAACCTTTCAAAAGCGGATGACGTGTCCATTATCGACGATCTCGAACTCTATCTAGATTTATTTTCGACTTTATGCCAGGATCCTGATATGAATCTAGATCATCTCTGGGAACTCTTTTTTTGCGAAAGTAAAGGAGTGTTTGAATAGGTTTGTTCCGCTCATAGGCAAAAAAGTAAAACAGCGCAACCCTTGGATTAATAGCGACATACTGCGCCTTTAGAGAAAAATTAGGCGGCTCAAAAAAACAGAAACGGGTCTGGTTTGTCAGAGTTGCGGGATCAACTTTCTCAAATGATAAGAGACGCCAAAGAGACGTTCCAAAACGTAACGCTACACAATCTTTTGAAAACTGATCCGTCGAAATTTTTTAAAGATTCATTGCTCCAGTTAAGAAGTCCATTCAATCTCTCGTTTCTGATATCGTTGGTAACGACGGCCACACTATCGCTAAACCTTTCAACGACTATTTTTTGTTCGTGTTCTCGGTTTATAATGGTACTACTCCGGATATCATCACAAGTATCAGCGAGCCTATAAATGATATTATCTTATCCTGTGTTGGGTAAAGTACATCCAAAAGGTACTTAAAGTACAGTACAAAGTAAATGAGACGTGATTTACTTCAAGTAAAGTAGTAAGTACACTGGGTGCAATGCACTTGAAGTAAAGTACTATAAATACAATGTACTTTCAACGTGAGGTACAGGTATTTTAACACAATTGCTCATGATGCCCTTTAATTCCCTATACAGTGATTTTTTTTAACTGGTATGCATTGCCCATGGGTAATCAGGGCCGCATGTCTTATTTTCAAAAACAGCAGCGAATATTTGATTACGTGGCCACAGAGTAGTTATTTTCAGGAATTGAGCCCAATTCCTGAAAATCACTGTGTGGTGATTTTCCTGCACTGGATTGTTGCACCCAAGGGGGTTATGTACTAGGAGAGAGCATTACGTCAGCCCTGTAGCTTCTGCAAGCAATCCTCTCTTAGAGGAATGTCGTCTCCTTAATAAAAAAAAAGAAGAAAAAATACAGGGAGTGTGCAAGTGAGCTGGTGATAATTACTCATAATGGGACACCTGAGATTGGGGTACGAAAAAATTAAGGAACTTCGAAGTCGAAGGAAAAGAAAAAAGAGAATTTCTCAAAACATTGTGACGTTCTCCTCTGTTGTCTTTTTCTTCGACACGAAAGTTTCATTTTTCCGCACCACGGTCTCAGGTGCTACATTATGATTAATTTTGCTCGCCTAACATTTTAAACCTCCTCCCTTGCACTGATCGACCAAAAAGTAGCAAAAGTAAAAAAAAAAAAAGGAATTTGCGGGAGAGCCGTTTTAGGAACAAACGGAGCGATGCGTCGTCTGCTCATGTTTCTGGTGAGAATAGAATATCCCTCCCAGTATTTTCGGAGTTAACAAAGCATAATTTCGTGATACAAATTTAACAAAACCAAATTTGGGGAATGTACTTTGAAGTCGGGAATTGTACTTTCCTCGGAAAGTAGCAGAAAAAAATACTTTAAGTAAGGTACAAGTACATACTCAGAGAATGTACTTCAAGTAAGGTAAAAGTTTCCTAAACCTACTCGAAGTAGTGTACTTGAAGTGTTGAGAAGTACTTGAAGTACAATGTACTTCAAGTACTTCTCAACACTGATCTTATCTCGTGAGGGAATTTTCGAAGCTTTACTTAATTTGAGTGTGAAGACATCCCCTGGGGCAAACAATATTCCAAACGCTTTTTTGATTCGGTATATGCTGAATGGTGCTCCCATTATTTACTTTTGCTGTTTAACAAATCTTTTTCTAATTCAAGTGTTCCCTCGAGTTGGAAAGGTGGCAGGGTTGTACCTATCCATAAGTCGGGATCGGACAGATCTGCCTCGAACTTCCGTCCCATTTCATTGCTAACCTCCTGCTCGAAAATCTTGGAGCATACGCATATTATCTTTAAACACATTTTTTAATTTTTTTTTAATTTTTTTTTATTTAGGCATACTGCAGGCCAATTGGGGCCCAAGCAGGATTGGGGGTTACAAAAATGGAGTAAAAAAAGCACAACACCAGGTAATCCGTAAAATGGGAGAGGGGAACAGGGGAAAATTATGCAAAAATTGTAATAAAGCACAAAAACAAATGCGTAGAAAAAAATGGAATAGCTCACAACAAAGTTGGGAGGGGTGGCGGCAGTGGGGAACAGAAAAATAAAACACAATGCAAAGAGTTATACATCAAACAAACGCTCAATCGACTCCAAAACATTGTCAGATATAAATATGTGATGAGGTAGGTTGTTCCATTCTGTTATGGTTCTGGGAAAGAAGGAGTATTTAAATGCATTTGTTCGAGCGAATACTGGAGTTATTTTATGCGGATGGTCATGCCTTGTGCGCCTAGTCGAGGATGGGTGAAGAAAGGACGACGATTCAAGCCGGAGTTTTTTAAACCAGAGTTGATAAAGAAATTTTAGTCTAGCTAGCTTCCTTCGTGATTCAAGAGAGATGATGTTGTTACTTTGAATTAAGGCAGCAGGTGAGTCATGCGGGTGGTAGCGATTAAATATAAAACGAACTGCTTGCTTTTGAACATCTTCCAGTATCTTGATATCTTTTTTTGTGAAAGGATCCCAGACTCTACAGGCGTATTCCAACTTCGTTCTTATCAATGTGTTATAGGCTAAAAGTTTCACATTAGAAGGCACATGCTTAAGCCTGTGCCTTATCATACCTAGCTTTCGACGGGCAGCTGCACAAACGTGTTCAATGTGTGAGGACCAAGATAAGTTGCTAGAAATTGTTATACCAAGATATTTAAAGCTCATCGTCCGAGAGATGTAGTTATCACCAATAAAGTAGTCATACTGATGAAAGGACTTTTTGTTAGTGATGCGCATGTACAAGGACTTTTCTTGGTTAAGCTTCATCTCCCAACGATCGCACCAGCTAGAAACTGCATTAAGACTTTCGTTCAGAACAACTTGGTCCCTAGTAGAGTTAATATCCTTGAACAATAGACAGTCGTCCACAAATAAACGAATACTCACGCTTTTATCTATACAAAAAGTGAGGTCATTAATAAAAATTGAAAAAAGAAGAGGGCCAAGGACACTCCTTTGCGGAACACCCGAAATTACAGGAATAGGATCAGAATGGTGACCGTCTACATCGACGAATTGTTTTCGCATTTGAAGATAAGCTGAAATCCATTGAACAACTGTGCTGGGAAGGCCAATCTCATTTAGTTTGTATATAAGACCGGAATGAGGAACTCTGTCGAAAGCTTTGCTAAAATCAAGGAAGATGACGTCGACTTGACCAGGCCTATCTACTATAGAAGCAAAAGAATGAATAGTTGAAATGAGCTGAGTAGTAGTAGAAAGTCCCTTTCGGAACCCATGCTGAAAAGGCGAGATTATTTCATGTTTATCGAGGAAATCATTGATGTAATTAGAAATTATATGTTCCAGTAGTTTACACGAAGAGCTGGTGAGTGAAATTGGGCGATAATTCGTTAACATTGTACGGTCTCCTTTTTTAAAAACGGGTACAACCCGAGCGATTCGCCAATCTGAGGGAACAACGCCACATGAAAATGACATCTGGAAGATAACAACAAGGAATCTAGAAATCCACTCAGCGTAACGACGAAGAAATGCATTTGGTATATTATCAGGACCATTTGACGATTTAGGTTTGAGGTTAAGTAGCATAGAAAAGATACCTTCAAACGTGATGAACTCTGAGCTTATTTCAGTTTCTTCGTTAAAGGAGGAATGTCTAGTGTAAGACTTCGAGAACACTGACTGAAAGAAAAGATTAAACTCCGTAGCTATTTGTTGTTTGTCGTGAACCAACATATCCCCAATTTTGACGTAATCGACAGTTTTTTGTTGATTTGAGCTGAGGTGTCGCCAGAACTTCGCTGGATCTGTCTTAAGGAATCGTGTAAGTGTATTGGAATGATAGAACTGTTTACTTGTGCGAATTTTAGCAGCTAGTGCTCGCTTTAGGCAGGGGAGGGAGGAACTGTGAACTCGACTTCTACGGCTTCTTTTTACTTTCCTTACTAGATGAATTATTTCGCGTGTCATCCAGGGGTTTTTGCGGCGCAAATATTTACTTTTATTAGGAATAAAGTTTCGAAGGCAAAAATGACAGATGGATTTAAATTTATTCCACAAATAATTAACGTCGTTTCCGGAAAATGTATCTAAGGATAACTCAAGGTAATCCAGAACAGATTCGTCATTCGCCCTAGAAAAGTCTTTAAAAGTTTTGCGCTTCTGGGCCACAAAACCGTCCGAGCTGCCCATGAGGCAGGAGAAAGAAACAAGCTTATGGTCGGACAAACCATCCTCCACTGATACCTGTACCTCAGACAGAGACCTACTATAAAGGACAAGATCTAAAATGGACGATGAATCACCCTGGACGCGTGTGGGTACATTAACTGCTTGAGAAAGGTCACAGGCAAATGCAATGTCGAGAATGGTCTGGTCAGAGGGTGAGGAGGATGATAAATTATGCCAATCAACGTTAGGTAAATTAAAATCACCAACCAATAGCATGCAGCTTTTGGAATACTTGAGTATATAATCATAAAGCCTAGCCAGGTATTCATTGCTTGATGAGGGTGAGCGATATACAGCGATCAAGATGAATGACTCCTTCCCGTAAGTAACACGAAGACACAGGCTTTCATGATCAGTTATTTGATCTAACACTACAGCAGATAGGCTGCTTTTTAAAATGACGGCTACACCGCCACCACGGGAGGGCCTATCTCTTCGGTATATACTGTATGAACCAGCAACTATATCACGGTCATCGATTTCATCGCTTAGCCACGTTTCAGTTAATACTGTCACGTGAGGATCGTGACAAAGCATTACGCTTTCAAGCTCTGCAGTTTTGTTTATTATGCTTCTGGCATTAATGTTTAGAAGGCGTAAGTACTGTGGTGAAGAGTGCCGGCGATGTCACGTGCTTTCAGGTTGATGGTGCGTAGATGAAATTTTAATCCATTTCGGAGTTCCTTGAGACTAAATCTTTTTTTAACACAAATCAGCACGGTTTGTGGCGGGGATTATCCACAACAACGCAACTTGTTGAGACCATTTATGACTTTTCGCGATCACTTAATTACTAGTCATCAGTTGAACGTTATTTTTTCAGACTGCACAAAAACATTCTACAAAGTTCCTCACCGTAAGCTTCTAGCCAAACTATCTTCAGTCTTACTAAATGAGAAGTTAATGTTATGGCTTCGAGAATACCTCAGCAACAGACGTCAATATGTTGAAGTAAAGGGCTGCCAGTCATCCCAGTCTGATGTATACTCGGGAGTTCCCCGAGGATCGGTGCTCGGTCCTTTACTTTTTTTCATTTTCATCAACGACATTGCGCATAATATACCTGTGACTATACGCGTTTTTGCTGATGATATAATCATGTCCACCGAAGTAAGAACGATCGCGGATCAAGAATAACTCAGTGCTGGTTTAAATAAAGGGAATAAGTGGTGCAAGGAGTGGCAAATGTCCTTAAACTTCAATAAATGCGTATATATGCATATAACGCGGGGAAAAAAACGACTTTCCTTATTAACTATGTGCGCGATCACCCCCTTTCACTAGTTACGTTATACAAATACCTTGGAGTCATTATCACAAACGATCTACGATGGAACTCCCAAATCACGCATCTCACACGCCTTGCATTAAATAAACTTTGGTACTTAAGAAGAAACCTGAAATCTGCATCATCCACCGTTAATCTAGCAGCGTATAAAACATTTGTTGTATCAGTTCTTGAGTAGGCTGATATAGTATGGGACCCATTTACAGCACCTATCATTAATTTAATTGAAAAAGTGCAAAAAAAGTGTACGCTTTATTTACAAAAAGTACTCTCGTACTGACTCCATAACAGAACTCTATGCGATCGGTAGCCTTTAACCCTTGGAACTTCGTCGCAGAATTAACATGCTAAAATGTTTGTTTAATTTATCCCATGACCGCGTTAATCTAGACAAGAATAGCCACATTTGCCGCCGCCCTCTTTCGCGCTATACCCCTCTCGGACGCAGAACCTTATGGCCCTTGTTAAACATACTTGTAAAATAGACAGGTTTAAATTTTCTTTTTTCCAAGCACAATATACATGACTGGAATTCTCTGCCTAATGATGTTGTTATACAAGCCGAATATGCCTTATTTGTACGCGAGCTTTATCGTAATTTTTCTTGAATTTTTATGCTTTGTACTCGGTGGACTCTGCTGTGCAAACCTGGTATGCACTATTGTGACGTTAAATTTCTTTTTCTATGTAAACCTGTACGTGTTGACATTTTGAATGTTGCAATATGCATAGTGCTGACCCTGTTGATTTTTCAGTTGATTTTTCTCTCAGTGTATTGTTCTCTCAGTTTCTCTCAGTGATGATTGTTTGTTGCCCACCCCTACAAAACCTCCAATCGGAGAATAAATAAATAAAATAAACACAGACAATGCCACATACCAACAACTCAATTAAGAAAATAGTGTTTATCATTCGTTTTTCTATTCGTTTCCTACCAATCGGGGCAAACGAGAATCTTCCGCTAGACATGATTATGGTCCTTGGGTTGTTTAGCTTGTGGAAGTCGCGGATGACGGTGAGACACGCAGAGCAATTCCCCAGGTCAGCGCGTATTTTCTCTATTGATTATGTTGCACAGGTATTCCAGTGGTACTTATGACGTTTGTTCCACCCTGAGCAAAATATCTATAATTGGAGTTCAAATAACAGAAGCATGTAGCCCTTCACTCTGGGGTACGTCAATGCTTCCAATCCAAACTCGAGTAAAAAGAGGGATATTTCTCAGTGTTTCTCTTTTTATTTTTCCTTCCTTGACATCACGAACTCCAGGTACTCCCGCTGGAGCATGGTTTAATTCTTCCATAATCAAAAACTGCCGCTGCCGGTCTCTGTGGGCCTTCTCCCTTGCTTCGGAAAGCACTTCCCTTTGTTTCCTCTACTCCTCAATGAACAGCATGAAAATGTCCCCCTGTTTCTTCCTTTTCTTTGGCCGTTTTTTGAGGGGTTTTTCATTTAGGGCCACCACCTCATTGTCGTCGTCTGGCCCTTTGTGAGGGCTGTCTCCAGGTACCTGATAAAAACCAATGGGTGCTCATGAGAAAGGTGTACACGTACCGCAATATACCAACACATACCAAAAAAGCAAAACAGGCCAAAATAAGATGCATTCTAACTTCAGTGTATGATTAGGAAAAGCTGAAATAATAGAAGTAAAACATGCATTTTAGATTCGGGTATGAAACTGAAACAAACGGAAGTGTCACTAGCAACAGTTCCATTATCGTTGCATTTACAGCTGTCGTCACCCTTGTTCCCTACATCTTGTAGAAGGTGTAGTGCTTCCTCGTTTTTCTTCCTCTGCATTCTTTTGTCAACATTGAAAAGAAACCGGAGTTGACCTTTAAGCTTTGTCGACGCTCTTCTGAACTGGAAATGACCAGATTGTTATTGAAGTTATGTAGTTTACGCTGCCGAGACTGATGGAGAGCTGCTTTACAAGTATATTCAGCGCACCCCACTGGCTTTCCACGAACAACAGACCCTTACATGCACCTCTGAAAGGGGTGGCAGCACACTATCACAGGCGCGAGGCACAATTTATGTATGCTCCGCCCAAACGAGTTTTCTTAATGTTTGCTTAGTTTGCATCATTAATCTACAGAAAATCCAGTTTTCTATGATTGATTTCACCGTGCACATGAAGCAAATAGGACAAGCATGTCTTTACGTGCCGAGGAAAACAGATGAAATTTCTTTGGTGACGGCAAATGTCACGCCTGCTTCCGCACACTCAACAATTGCTTTGATTCCAGCTTATAAGGACGAATCCGTAACTCGTTATGTTTTTCTTAAAATTTCAAGAGTTTTGTTAACCATTCTCTTTAAGTTTATGAAAAGGTTGAATCGCACATCTCTGACTTCGTCATAATTCAGAGCATACAAAGTCGGTAAATAACTTGACAACATCCGCAAGGAGCGAGTCGTCCACCAGGCTTGAATCATTGACGGGCAGGCTCCACAGGAAACTGTAGAGGTCATAGTAGAAGGGCTAGGAGACCTTCCCTGATCCAGTGGTCAGGCTTTTCTTTTTTTGCCTTGGAAGAAAATTATGGAGGGGTGATGTGATTTATTCACCAACTGGGGCTTGTTGCCACCTAGGTACAATATTTCGTCTGCATTTTCTTTTTACAGCGCAGATAAATAGCTGAAGGGCGTTGGCAATTATATTTTTCATTGTCAACTCCCTTCTGGGCTTCAGCTAGAGCTAACCAACGGAACGAAGATAACAATTCATTTTGCCTCAGAGCCAGCAAGGCGGCCCACCGAGAACAACACCGCCAAATAAGGTAGTTTTAATCAAACCATTAAAAGTATTGCGTCAAGAACAAGCTGACCAGGCCTGGTTACGACATAAAGTGGGGGAAAAAAGCTGTTCTAGCGACAACCAAGAGCGTGGTTGGCCGAGCTCAGCGAGCGTGCCCCAGGATATGAGCATCATTCTGAAAACAGACTCACCTGCAGGTCTGGTTCAGGTTATCTCTTTTGTCGCTGACCTGCTTGCGCGTCTTCACGATGAACAGCCTCTCCAGGCCGACACGTATCGTCTCGTCGGCACCAAAGTTCCGTCTGTGTCGCCGGAGTTCCCTAAATTATCCTGCCATCTAAATTATCTAGCCCACGTCTCCGACTTGGACTAATGCACTCGCACGTTTTTTTCTTTTCGCTGGTGCCGTTACAGCTGGCACCCCTGTTCACCGGCTCAAGAGCTGACGAAATCATCGTCAGGAAAACTTCCTGAGCAGAAGAGCGCGACTCGTCGTCGTTGCATGCGGGAGCAGGGATAGCATTGCGTCTTTCGTCCCCACCATAGGTTCCCGCCGCCCTTGCCGCTGCCGCTACCTGTTACCGGGAGTATCAATTTGTTCCCATTGTATCACGTTTGTGGCCCAACTATTTTAAATTTTCGACTTCCTAAGATTCTAGTTCCAACGATGCATTAAACGACAGGAAAACATGAACGGTAGGTTTTTACTTTGGAATTTATGGGTCCGAGACTACACTCCCTGTAGCCCCAAACGGAGGTCGGGGAGCTCCGTTTACTCCAAAGGTATGCCTCTACCGAAAGGGACCTTTACGCTCCGTGCGAATACGACCTCTATCTCCCTTTACTATAAAGACCGATGTTGTAGGTACCTTTAGGTTACCGTGTGAATGGGGTATAAGACTTACGTTTGGCGACATTGCTGGACTGTTACTAGACGTTGTACACAGGGGTGGAAATGCTGCTCAAATTGCGCCATTGTGCGCCAATCCACTTTCACTGCGCCATCCTGCTCCCAAGCAAAAAAGTTGAGCCAAAACTAGCAAAAAAAGAAAACGTTTACTGATGTGAACAAAAGGTTAGGGCGCAAACGAGCTGGTGGTAGTTAAACATCTGACTAAAAACACCGAGACTGGGACGAGAAGGGACGGACGAACACAAAGCCTCAAAAACAGCTGTGGTCATGTCAGCGTCAACGCGGGTTATTCTCGTTTGATGTAAACAGGCACGAAGTGTCAATTTTCATCTAACGAGAATGGCTATCATTTATTCCGGACCAGGTGAATAGACACAGTCCGTTAAGAGCCGTCAAGCTTTATGTAGCACGAGGGACAACACCGCGCAAGTTGGTTGTACAATTCGTCCGTTTCGAACGCGAGGAAAAGTGAATGCTTTTATTGCTGTTCATGAATATACCTCATTTACATGAATATAAACAACGCGTACAATAAAAGTCGTGGGTTTATTTTTCTTCCCGTACTAGTGCATCCACTTGTTTGGACAAGTTGCTTTGTGCCGTCAGTGCCACACCTGAGCCAACACCGGCATGAAGTGCGTGATGTATAAAAATAGGGCATGCATAAGTGGCTTCGTCAGAAGTACTAAAACATTCGTCGTTCATTTTTTTTTTTGCAGCAGTATGAAATATTGTACGCTTTGAATCGCGTATACCGTAAAGTCTGGCACCCGAGAAATCGCCCATCCCGTTTTTTGGGCTGAATATTCGTAACATAAAAAAGTCAGAATCATTACCAACCGTCCGATTCACGCCTGATATCGATCACGCGATTCCCGGTGGGAATCACATCAACTGCACGATCTACAGTATCACTGCGTTTTTACGAGCGTTTTCGCAGCGGGTTCCCTCGTGCTTATCGCACCGTTAAATGTGAATCTGCAGCGCCCGCAGGCTGCGACATGCCAAATCCTAACTCGTTCCCGCGTTTTCTTTTTTTTTTTTTTTTGCGATTTGCGCGCGCGAAGTTGGTTTTCGTGACACTTGAGTTTGTAACGGGTTCTTGCGTGTATATATCACAATGTGAAGCGCGAATGCTCTGCGTCCGCGTTCTGCTGCCGTACCCGCGACAGGGGAGTTCATAGTGAATTCTCGCGCACTCACTGCACCGTGTACTCTCAGAAAAAAGGGTGCATTCTTACACCCTTTCTCCCATATAAGACACCCCGAAACTTCAGTTCGACCTACAGCGCACCGACGTCGCACTGATGGTACCAACCTTCATGGAAGGCCTGATAGCCGTGTGGTACAACTTATTAAAATAGCTAATGTATGTGTTACTGACTACAAAAAAAAGTATTCGGAATTTTCTTGGCTTTACTACAAAACCTCAGTGTCTTCTTTGTGTGGCATTTGATACGTACTTTAGCTATTTAATAAGCTATATATCGCACCGTTATCAAGCTCCTCGGAAAATTTGGGGCCGTCTGTTCGACTATAGGGCGCTGTCAGTGGAACTGAAATTATGGGGTGCATTATACGAGACAAAAGGGTGTAAGGTGACACCCCTTTTTATATTAGAGTGTGGAACGCGAATTCGCCGTGTCTGCAATCTGTGGTACCATTAATGAAAAGTCCGTGAGTGTGCGGGTGAGCTGGTGATTGTTAATTACGATGTTTGAAACCTGGGACTGTGGCAAGGGAGAAAATAGGAAACTTTGAATTTTGCGGTCGCATCCTTAAACATAACTAATCCATATTTTTTCACTTTTTTTGTTTTGAAAATATTGATCGGGAAATTTTTTAGGACTTTACGGTATATAAAGGTACGTATAAGCACAATCGCACCTGTTCATGTATCGTCTAATCTCTGCTGAGATCGCTTCCGCGCTTCTCATTCCTGTGGTAAGCGTAACGATAAAAGCGATAATTGGTTGCCTCGTCTGTACACTTTCTCGTAAATGGGATACGTGGCGAATACACGCGCCGGCAGACAAACAGCAATCCGGCGAAAGGTCAACCAGAACAGTGGGAATGTTCTGATGAGCGACGCAGACTCTAGACCGTTGTGATAAAACGCACTACAAAAATAAACTTGCAAAAAAAAAAACCTGCTGTTTTAATGTCGTATTTTCTCGTTTTTTCTGTTTATTTGTTTTTCTCAAACTCCTAAACAAGCTTCTTTTTTTAAATTTTATACAGGTATGCTTGTTATAGTAGGGGCTTACGGGTATAGGTATGAGCAGGAATGATATCATAAAATGTTAAATATTTTGCATTTGTACTTGTGTCAGATAGAGTCGATTTGTATACTCAGTTAACTTGAGTATTGGAATACATTTATGCTTGCTAAACAGGTACTTGAAACATCTGTATTTCCTAATAATAAAAGCTGTAGTCAGTAAGTATTGGGATTTGTTTCATACCACACTATTGTATCTTAAAATGGTTTTATTTTCAACTTATGGAACTTTTGATAAATAGGCACAACGTTTTGTTTTCATGAGGCTTAAGTTGGGCTTCTTTTGTTGACTATGCCTCCTATTGTAAATCCATAAGAGAATTCAACCCGCGACCAGGGCTCGTTTGCTCGAAGCGCTAACCGCGGCTAAAGTTAGCCGCAGTGCCTAGAAGAGGGATTTTGAAATCACGTGACTGGCTCGGTAGGGATGCGGGGAAACATGGCGGTGCCGTGGTGAGTGAGCGCAGCTTGCTTTAAAAATAATATGTCGTTGTAGCTGCAATTTCGGGCGCGTTAGTCAGCAACGAATGGTGCAGGAGCCTTTCGCTTTGCCTTACTTCACTTAAATCGCAAAGCATGAGCAATGATCTCGCCTCATTTTTTAGATAGTCTTTCGATTCTGGCCATTCCTAAGCCTAAATGAACGCGATAAATGTCGGCATGGCAACGTCTTTGGAAAGCGGATTGCCTTGACCCCGACCGGCTTTATAGGGGCGACCAGGTCACCCGAGGCAGCGCGAGCGTGCCGCATCTGCTTTTGCTTATTTAGTACTTTCTCTAGTTCGCTGAACCGCCACCGCGTTTACTGGCGCCGTAGCTGACCACACTAGCAGACGCTTTCGCGTGTGTATCTATGTGTGTCCGCTCCCCGACCGGCGACGTTTTGACGATAATTGGCTGTATTTTAAGGACTTTTCTCGTCGTTATTGAGATTGTACGTTCGGTTAAGAGCTACAAGCTGATCTAGATCGCATTCTTATTTGGTCAAATATAAAGAACTTACCCTAAACTTAAACCAGATGCGCTACCATGCACATCACTGCCTCGCGCCAACCTTCCACCCCTCCAACACTTTTCCTGAACCGAGTTGAGATCCATATCCACCTCCTAGGTGTCATCATCGACCAGCATTTCGATTTCCATCACTACGTCCAAAACGTCGTGTCCGGGGAAAGGTGACTCATTGGCTTCGCCATTCGGTCCACAAGAAGAGCCAGTCGCGATGTGCCCAGATTGCTGTTCACAGCAGTGGTGTTGCCCGTCCTGGAAGTTTTGCGGCTCAGTGTGGGATTCGGCCACCAGGAAACTTGTTGCCTCCCTCGAGTCGGTGCAACGTCGCGCGTCCTACCTTATTATGGCACCAACTTGGCCCCCGAACACCATCTTATCGAGCAGTGCGCCTCCTCCGTTCAGTCGGCGGGGACCCGCTTCAACATGCAGCTGTTATCAGTGTTGTCATCCATCTCGAGCGGATAGTTTCGGTGTTGCCGTAGACGCCCAATACCAAAGGCGAAGCCGTGATATTTATAAAACTACACACAATATTGAGGAAAAATATTATACCTCGTAGTTCAGGGACGCTGACTAAGCTGAAAACAGTGATAATCTGAAATTCAAAATTATGGATCAGAGTTGCCACTGAAAAGAAAAAAAATGTTTTCTTTAGACAATTTGGTTTTGGGGCACGCGTGTAAAAAATGATTTTAAGCGAATTTTTTTTAAAGCAATATTGATTGCACGTGATTTATCTTAAATTCTGCGCGCAAAGTCCATGACGTCACGAAAGGTCATACACTCTTTCCGCCTCAGCGAGATGGCCATACACTCTCTCCACCTCAGCGTGATGACTACGTCCACGCCTCCTCCACGCGCCCAAAATGCCGAGAGATTAAGCAAGTGGAAAGGAGGTGACTACCAACTAAATCGCACTTCGCGCCATCAATATTGCTCTAAATCGTTTCTTTTTGCGTAAACTTTGTTTTTTTGTTTGCTGTTGCAATCAGAGTGTTTGAAAACATTTTTGTTATTTTCAGTAACCTCTTAAAAAAGGACGCTGGTCTTGAAAAAAAAAACAAATTGGGAAAATGTGTTTTTTTAGAAAATTACATATTTGTGTTGATTATTCCATAAACTATCTTCCTTTTAGTTTTCAACCCCTAATTCATCAAGAAAATATGTTTAAAAAAATTACACCATCTTCCCGAGGGGAACTATGGGGTGATGCGGAGCATCGTGTTGGTTCCGAGGAAAGAGTCAGTTGCGTGCTGACGTCGAGAGATGGCGCCACCGACTGCCCTGGCGCAATCCCCTACGCGAGCCTTCGTCGCGGCTCGCGGCAGAGAAACTTGGAACGCTCGCCGCTCGCCGTTTATTTTTTTTTCACACTTGAAGGAGAGGAGATTAGAGGAGGAGAGCTGCGCGTGCGCGCGCGGTGTGAGTAGAAGCGAACGAACGCGCAGTGCACGCAGCTGGTAGAGAGAGAGAGCGGAGAGAGTAACGCGCAGCTGTTGGAGAGAGGGAAGGAGAGTTGCGCATGCGTAGTGCGAGTGCGGACTACGACGCCGCGGGACATAGACCTGAGCAAGAGATGCTCCGCATCTAAAATTAATTACGAGGCCATGATAGCTTTGAAATGGTGGTCAAAACGCAAAATCAAGCCCACCTTCACGCGACCCGTGATCCCATTCTTCTTGGCTGACGGCCGCCATCTTGGTCTTGTTTTGGAGCTGAATTCTTTCTCTTCCTTTCGCCGGTTTTCGAAATGGCGTTGTCAGTGTGGTTGCGGCGTGGTCTGTGGTTTCCCCTCTCGCGATTGCGAAACTGCGATTGACCAAGCGCACATTCCTCGAAATTTGCGACTGCCATAAGTCACGACGCGTGTCCACCCCCCCCCCCCCCCACCTCCCGGCGCTCCCTCCTCCTCTCTATTTCTCCTGTCTGCCGCTCCTGTCGTCTGCTGTGGTAGTGGTCTAGTTGCTTTCTTTCGTCAGCTCCGCTTTGCTTTTCGCCATTTCTTAGATCGTTTCCGACGCTTTTTTCTTAGCAGTTTTGCATCGTTTTTCCGCGTGTTTCGTGGTCCTACGCAATGTCGGCAGAGGGGTTCAAGACGGCGCACGCTTTCAGTGCACGGAAGCAGTCCATGAAGCTTCTTCGGATGGCGAGGTTGCAAACCTCTGCGCGTCACGTCGATGTTTCTAGCGGGGACTTCTTTGTGCCATCGGCTGTCACCGACGATGTATTCGTCGTCCCAGATCACAGTGCTCCGGAAACGTCTGGAGTTCCGACGCCGACCACCTCGGTTGCTTTGGACATCGCAGGCCCCAGTTGTGGTATCAATGCTGAGGCAACGGGTGTGAACGTATCGTCCACCATTCGTATGACGACGCATTTTCTGATGCAAGAGGAAATTAAAATCGCTGCTAAACATCACGCTGCTGCTCCAGCTGAGCTTAGCACTATGTCAGCGACCGAAAGGAAGTTTGAGGCCACACAGCCTGATTTAGCAGCCCCTGCTCCTTCATCTCCTACAAATGCAAATGCGAAGTTCCGCCTTGTCCAAATGGATGTTTTGAACACTCTGCTCTGTTCCACACTGTGGAAGCACTGTTTGGAACCTGGGCTGACAGTCCAAGAGAGCACCAAGCTTGGACTAACCACGAAGATGGAAGTTGTGTGCGCCATTTGTGACATTGTGTCTTCTGCTTGGAGTTCGCTACGCCAGCAAGACTTCGTGGCTTTTGAAGTGAACATTTCAGCCATGATGGCCATCAAGAAGCTTGGGAAGGGGCAGACAGCTCTCAATCATTCTTGGGTAGCGATGAATGTTTCTCACAGAGGCCTTCATCACAAGAACTTTCAGGAGCACCCAAAAAAGACTTTCAGAGAGCCACAGGCTAAGAGCTTGGACGGGTTTTACGCAGAGTCAGTTACTGCTGTAAAGGTGGCCTACGAGAAGATGGAGGCAAGTTTGTGCAAGGACATGACTGTGGTGTTCGACAACACGTGGCACAAGCATGGGCATATGTCCCACATTGGCGTTGGATCAATGATTGAGTACCACACGGGCCTCATCTTTCGATGCCGTGGTGCTCTCAAACCTGTGCCTTGGATGTCACACAGGACTGCAGCCTGGAGGCCAAACCAAGGGTGTGAAAACTGGCACCAGCACCACACATGCCAGAACACCGACGCCAAGTCAGGGAAGATGGAAGTGGAAGCAGGCTTGACCCTTTTCAAGCGATTCGTTGAGAAGCATGACCTGCGATACACAACGCTCGTCTCCGACGGTGACAGCAGGACTTGCTCAGCCTTGGTAAATGAGAATGTTTATGGAATAGTCCCAATTGTCAAGGAAGAATGCCTGAACCACGTTCAGAACAGGATGGGGATGGCACTGCGTAATCTGGTCCAGAAGAGCGAAAGTGTGACAGGGGCATATTCCAGGGTTTGACCTCCTATCCAATCGCACGCATATTCAGATACGTTGACGACTATCTCGTGCGTGATGACAAAAATACCTGACGCAAATGGCATCAATATCATCAAAACATATTTGTAGGTCAGGCCACGAAACTCCGACTAACAACAACCTCCAATTTCTTAATACACGACTCACCTTTCAAAATGACCACGTCTGTGGGACGTATTCACTTAGATCCAAGAAACGAGTACTCCAATATAAATCTGCACACTCAAAACTAGTCAAAAGAGGCATTGCGTCTAGTTGTTTGAGCGCTGCCCTGAAAAAGTCTTGCATTCATTCAGCAAGGGAGAGCTTTGACGCGCAAGTATCAAGGCTCAAGGTGTCAGGCTACCCCACCTCCATCCCGACTGACGTTGTTGAATGGATGATAAAACCAAACAGAACAAACAAGAGAAGTAGAAAAAAAAGAAGTCGAGCGGTGGTCGTCCCCTATACTCCAAGCAATGCACCCGAATTCGGCGGCTAGTACCTTCTCTAAAAGAGCGGATTTTTGCTTTCATTTTTCATGTATCAAAACATGTTCGACCAGAATTGGCTTTCAAAAAAATAGAAACCACAAACACTGTTTCTACAAGGATGAACATTAATAGTTCTATGCAACAAGAAACAAAATCATAATTTTAGAATAAATAGTGTCTTACGGAGTAATTACAGTATTGAGCACAACACAATTTACGGTAAAACGCAGGAACTTGTGCATGAAATGAAGGTGAGAGATCCAAACAAATTTGTGGAGCAGCAACCTTCCCTGAGACATCGTCAGAACCGCTACAATAATTCGGCGCTATACTTTGCTTCCCCATACATATCAGCGAAGCCAAAACTACAAAATGAGCCCCATGCTGCAAATATGCCTGCCATGCACGAGCGCTCAAGCAGTGCAAGTGATATTCAAGGAAACATGCTCTTGCTTATAGTTTTGACTTCGCTCACACTGGAGACAACGTGGTGTATAGAAGTAGAGATTTCTAGCTTAGAATAATAGTTGATATCTTTACATTGCACCGTGCTACTGCAAAGAGCACATAGCAATCATAGATAGCGACTGCAAAACACAGTGGGTGGGCACGCTTGCTGGCTTATTACAGCCCGAAACTTGTACTGCCTGACAAATTGTGCATCTTGTGGGAAGTTCATGCTCAGCCCATTTCATGGTTGGCTCCAAAAGGTACACAAACACTGAACACCAAACACATATCAAGAGTCACTCGACACACAAACTGGCGTTAAACACACGTTCTATTCAACCAATGATTTGTACACATCAGGCCCAGGAGGCCCAGCCAGCTCGCCGCAGCCGGCTCCCCGCGCAGCCGGCTCCCTGCAGGGGAGCCGGCTGCGCAGCGGCGAGCCCGCTGCTCGCATCCGCTGCGCATCCGGCTGTGCATCCGACTGTGCATCCGGCAGCGCAGCGCGGCATCCGACTGCAGCCGGCTGCGCCGCAGCCGGCATCCGACTGCGCAGCCGCGCCGCAGCCGGCTGCGCTGCTGCCGCAGCCGGCTCCGCCGCAGCCGGCTCGCCGCAGCCGGCTTGCCGTTGCGGCCTGGCGCTCGCCGCAGCCGCAGCTGCCGGCAGCCGGCAGCCGGCTCGCCGCAGCCGGTCGGTCGCAGCCGGCCGGCCAGCCGGCTGGCTCGCAGCCGGCGGCTCGCCGCAGCCGGCGGCTCGCCGGCAGCCGGCGGCTCGCCGCAGCCGGCTCGCCGCAGCCGGCTCGCTGCAGCCGGCTCGCCGCAGCCGGCTCGCGGCAGCCGGCGGCTCGCCGCAGCCGGCTCGTCGCAGCCGCGCTCCGCCGCAGCCGGCTCGCTGCAGCCGGCTCGCCGCAGCCGGCTCGCGGCAGCCGGCGCTCGCCGCAGCCGGCGGCTCGCCGCAGCCGGCCTCGCCGCAGCCGGCTCGCCGCAGCCGGCGGCCCGGCGCGCAGCCGGCGGCTCTGCCGCAGCCGGCTCGCTGCAGCCGGCTGCCGGCAGCCGGCTGTCGCGCAGCCGGCTCGCCGCAGCCGGCTCAGCTGGCAGCCGGCTCGCCGCAGCCGGCGGCTCGCGCGCAGCCGGCGGCTCGCGGCAGCTCGGCTGGTCGCGCCGGCCTGCCGCAGCCGGCTCGCCGCAGCCGGCCTCGCCGCAGCCGGCACTCGCTGCAGCCGGCCTCGCCGCAGCCGGCTCGTTGCAGCCGGCTCGCCGCAGCCGGCGGTTCGCCGCAGCCGGCCTCGCCGCAGCCGGCGTCGCGGCAGCCGGCGTCGCCGCAGCCGGCTCGTCTGCAGCCGGCTCGCCGCAGCCGGCTCGCCGCGCAGCCGGCGGCTCGCCGCAGCCGGCTCGTCGCAGCCGGCCGGTCGCAGCCGGCTCGTGCGGCCTCGCGGCAGCCGGCGGCTCGGCGCAGCCGGCCTGCTCGCGGCAGCCGGCGGCTCGCGGCAGCCGGCGCCGCGGCAGCCGGCGGCTCGCGGCAGCCGGCTCGCCGCAGCCGGCGTGCTCCGCGGCAGCCGGCGCCGCTGCAGCCGGCTTGCCGGCCTGGCCGCGCTGGCCTAGCCGCGCGGCTCGCCGCAGCCGGCCTGCTGCGCCGGCCTGCCGGCAGCCGGCCTCGCCGCAGCCGGCTCGCCGCAGCCGGCTGCCGCAGCCGGCTCGCTGCAGCCGGCCTCGCCGCAGCCGGCTCGCCGGCAGCCGGCGGCTCGCCGCAGCCGGCTCGCTGCAGCCGGCTCGCCGCAGCCGGCGGCTCGCGCGCAGCCGGCCTCGCCGCAGCCGGCGGTCGCGGCAGCCGGCTCGCCGCAGCCGGCTCGCCGCAGCCGGCTCGCCGCAGCCGGCTCGCGTCGCAGCCGGCTGCCCAGCCGCAGCCGGCGGCTCGCCGCGCAGCTCCGGCCTCGCCGCAGCCGGCTCGCCGCAGCCGGCCTGGCCGCCGCAGCCGGCTCGCCGCAGCCGGCCTCGCCGCAGTCTCGGCCTCGCCGCAGCCGGCTCGCCGCAGCCGGGCTCGCCGCAGCCGGCTCGTTGCAGCCGGCCTCGCCGCAGCCGGGCTCGCCGCAGCCGGCCTCGCCGCAGCCGGTCGCCGCAGCCGGCTCGCCGCAGCCGGCTCGCCGCAGCCGGCCTCGCCGCAGCCGGCTCGCCGCAGCCGGCCTCGCCGCAGCCGGCTCGCCGCAGCCGGCCTCGCCGCAGCCGGCTCTGCTGCAGCCGGCCCGCCGCAGCCGGCTCGTCAGCAGCCGGCCTCGCCGCAGCCGGCTCGCCGCAGCCGGCCTCGCCGCAGCCGGCTCGCCGCAGCCGGCCTGCCGCAGCCGGCTCGCCGCAGCCGGCCTCGCCGCAGCCGGCTCGCCGCAGCCGGCTCGCCGCAGCCGGCTCGTTGCAGCCGGCTCGCCGCAGCCGGCTCGCCGCAGCCGGTCGCCGCAGCCGGTCAGCGGCGCGGCTCGCCGGTCAGCCGTGCTGCCGGGTCGGCCTGTCGTTGCCGGGCTCAGCCGCGCAGCCGGCTCGCCGCAGCCGGCTCGCCGCGGCCGGCTCGCCGCAGCCGGCTCGCCGCAGCCGGCTCGCCGCAGCCGGCCTGCTGCAGCCGGCCTGCCGCGGCCGGTTGCGCAGCCGGCTCCGCCGCAGCCGGCTCGCCGCAGCCGGCCTCGCCGCAGCCGGCCTGCGCCGCAGCCGGCTCGCCGCAGCCAGCTCTGCTGCAGCCGGCTCGCCGCAGCCGGCTCGTTGCCAGCCGTCACGCAGCCGGCTCGCCGCCGGCAGCCGGCCTGCCGCAGCCGGCTCGTCGCGACCGCCGGCTCGCGCCGCAGCCGGCCTGCCGCAGCCGGCTCGCCGCAGTGCCGGCTCGCGCGCAGCCGGCTGCGGCGACAGCCGGCTCGCCGCAGCCGGCTCGCCGCGAGTGCCGGCTCGCTGCAGCCGGCCTGCCGCAGCCGGCTGCGCGACGGCCGGCTCGCCGCAGCCGGCTGCTGCAGCCGGCCTGCCGCAGCCGGCTGCGCTGTAGCCGGCTCGCCGCAGCCGGCTCGCCGCAGCGCCGGCGGCTCGCCGCAGCCGCTGGCTGCCGCCGCAGCCGGCCTGCGGCGCAGCCGGCTCGTTGCAGCCGGCGGCTGCCGCAGCCGGCTCGCTGCAGCCGGCTCGCCGCAGCCGGCTGCGCGGCAGCCGGCTACCGCCGCAGCCGGCTCGCCGCAGCCGGCGCTGCCGCAGCCGGCTCGCGCGGCAGCCGGCCTGCCGCAGCCGGTTGCCGCAGCCGGCTGCCGCAGCCGCGTGGCTGCGTCGCGAGCCGGCCGGCTGCCGCAGCCGGCCGGCTGCTGCGGCCGAGCCTGCCGGCAGCCGGCCGCTGGCAGCCGGCTGCAGCGCAGCAGCCGGCTGCTGCGAGCCCGGCCTGCCGCAGCTAGCCTGGCCAGGCTGCCGGCGCTGCGGCGGCCAGGCCAGCCGCAGCCGGCTCGCGGCAGCCGGCTCGCGAGCCAGCCGGCTCGCCGCGAGCCGGCGGCTGCGCGCGCAGCCGGCTGCGCCGCAGCGCCGGCTGCTGCAGCCGGCTCGGCCGCAGCCGCGCTGGCGCCAGCAGCCGGCTGCGCGCGCAGCCGGCTCGCCGCAGCCGGCCTGGCTGCCGCGAGGCCGGCTCGCCGCATGCCGGCTGCCGCGAGGCCGGCTCGCCGGGCAGCGCGGCCTGCCGCGAGCCGGCTGGCTGCCGGGCAGCCGGCTCGCCGCAGCCGGCTGCCGCAGCTGCCGAGCCGGCTCGCGCGCAGCCGGCCGCGCGCAGCCGGCTGTGCTGCAGCCAGCCTACGCCGCGAGCCGGCTGCCGCAGCTGGCGCCGGCACTGCACGTCGGCTGCGCAGCCGGCTTCGCCGCCAGCTCGGCATGCGCCGGCCGCTGCAGCCGGCCTGCTGCGCTGCCGGATGCACAGTCGGATGCACAGCCGGATGCGCAGCGGATGCGCAGCGGATGGCAAGCCGGCTGCTAGGCCGCGCAGCCGGCCCCCTGCGGGGAGCCGGCTGCGCGGGGAGCCGGCTCGCGGCGAGCTGGCTGGGCCTCCTGGGCCTGATGTGTACAAATCATTGGTTGAATAGAACGTGTGTTTAACGCCAGTTTGTGTGTCGAGTGACTCTTGATATGTGTTTGGTGTTCAGTGTTTGTGTACCTTTTGGAGCCAACCATGAAATGGGCTGAGCATGAACTTCCCACAAGATGCACAATTTGTCAGGCAGTACAAGTTTCGGGCTGTAATAAGCCAGCAAGCGTGCCCACCCACTGTGTTTTGCAGTCGCTATCTATGATTGCTATGTGCTCTTTGCAGTAGCACGGTGCAATGTAAAGATATCAACTATTATTCTAAGCTAGAAATCTCTACTTCTATACACCACGTTGTCTCCAGTGTGAGCGAAGTCAAAACTATAAGCAAGAGCATGTTTCCTTGAATAGCACTTGCACTGCTTGAGCGCTCGTGCATGGCAGGCATATTTGCAGCATGGGGCTCATTTTGTAGTTTTGGCTTCGCTGATATGTATGGGGAAGCAAAGTATAGCGCCGAATTATTGTAGCGGTTCTGACGATGTCTCAGGAAGGTTGCTGCTCCACAAATTTGTTTGGATCTCTCACCTTCATTTCATGCACAAGTTCCTGCGTTTTACCGTAAATTGTGTTGTGCTCAATACTGTAATTACTCCGTAAGACACTATTTATTCTAAAATTATGATTTTGTTTCTTGTTGCATAGAACTATTAATGTTCATCCTTGTAGAAACAGTGTTTGTGGTTTCTATTTTTTGAAAGCCAATTCTGGTCGAACATGTTTTGATACATGAAAAATGAAAGCAAAAATCCGCTCTTTTAGAGAAGGTACTAGCCGCCGAATTCGGGTGCATTGCTTGGAGTATACGGGCAGTGCATTTGATGCGTAAAGTATCATCTGTCATTTTTATAGCATATGTTTTCTAATGTGAATTATTTCTTACTGCTTTACTTCATTGCACTACCAATTTATGCATTGTTACATATGTACATTCTGTGATTTTCCTGCTTCTCGACTGACTGCCTCCCATAAAGAAAGAATATGTGTACGTTCTGTCTTGGCTTCAGTCACTCTCCTAAGCCTCGGAATCATCTTGCGAGACACTGGTTGTACAAGACAGCCATTTCGGAAGAGCACGCCCAGCTGGAAATGAAGGAAAACAATCAATATGAATTTTACTTTTTCGTGGCCTCCTAGGGTTACTCAAGATCTATGCCTCTAGAGTCCTTCCTCCTCCATTTATTAACACTGTAGTCATTAGCCTGTTTGTATCACTTGGCATTGGCCAACATAGCAGCTCCTCATAAGCATTGCGTTTCTGTCGGTTACAGTTTAATGGATTCTGCTGGCACCTGTTGTTCCTACTGTTTGCTGCTTAATGGCATTACAATAAGATGGCTCAGAAAAGAAACTAACTGGCAGCAGAAAGAATAAAACAAACTTCTGTTCATCGTCCCTCGCTCCGAATTTGATGTATCCTTATTTTTGCCAGTCAATGCTACCAACAAGCTCTTCAGTTAATGTGACGAGAAATTAGCAGGTGGTTCACAGTCGGGAAGGCTTTCAACCCTTTTCAACTCTGGGAATGCGCTGGCAAAGAACACGGATCTGCATCGTTCATGCCCTCCTGTAGCTTGCTTGTTTCTCGAAACCCATGACTCTGGGCTGCTCGCGCAAGGCAGCCTTACTGCACGGCTGGAGTGTATGTGTCAGGTACAAACTACGGTAATTCAGTTATTTATTGAAATTGTGTCGCATCCGCCAGGTCCCCGCAGTCAAAGCGGAGATGATGAGCTGTCGGACAGTGGGTGACTTTTCTGGAAGGACTCGAAGGTGGGAATGAGGGGCGCATCCTGCAGGACAAGATAAAAGTTGATCGTTGTGATGATGTGCGCATCAATAGAAAGGAAGAATGCAAAGAAAAAACATCTAACAATGTATACAAATGTTTGTAATGCGAAATTAGAACGCAGCTTTTGAGGTATTTTGATTTTTGCGATATGCCATGCTAAAGAATTTGAGGAAGAAATATCTATATGTGCAAATATAAACCTCTACACCCCGGCATACATATATATATATATATATATATATATATATATATATATATATATATATATATATATATATATATATATATATATATATATATATATATATATATATATATATATATATATATATATATATATATATATATATATATATATATATATATATATATATATATATATATATATATATACACCTTTTCTACGTGGGCGCTGCCATCTTCAATTCTGGAACTTCCGGTATGCGTGAAAACATCGCTTTCTTCTCACCTCGACAGTAGAACGTGTTAACATTTTAATTCCAACCGTCAGTCGTTCTTGTTATGACCCTTCTATACTTTTTTACTTGTTCGGGGTTGTAATCTCTTGCTTTTTTCGGAACGCATACCGGATATGGGGACAACGTGGCTGGGTGCGAGGCTAAACGAAAAAGGTGTTATATACATAAATGAATTATTTATTATATCATTTATATAAGGAGGAGGAGGGAGGGTATGGAGGACCCTCCTCCCTCCCCTCCTCCCACAGTTTCCCTGCTAAATTTAGCTGAAAATTAATGCCACGTGACCTCAACACCAATTTAGTTTGCATGCCAAATTTAGCGGGGAAAATGACGTCACATAACTTCATGTCCCGTCACCTATGAACAGATTTAGCGGGAAAATTGACGTCACGTGACCTCAAAAAACTGAATGCGCGGTGTTGCATTATGGGACGTCGCAGGTCTACGCACCAAATCAGTTTCTTCGCTAAATTTAGCGACGTCTTATAATGCAACGCGCGCGGTTACGCCGACGGCGATGCCGCGAAACATGGGAACGAGCGCCTAAGAGCTGCGCTCTCAAAGCACGGAAGATAACATGACAGTTTGAGATGAACAGTCTGCAACCCACAGACGGGCCTGGATGCCATTGGGTACACTAGAACGTTTCATACCTTCAAGGTGTACAAAGGTTGTTCCAGAGGCTTTAAACACTCATGGCTACACCTTTAGGGCACCGTTATTTTGAGGATGCTTTTGCATAGAACAGCCTTTATTTTTGAAGGCTGTGAAAAGGGTGCTACGGTGCAGTGCAGAGTGGTGACAATCTAACAGCTTCATACACTCTTAACCAAAGTTGGTGTAGCGACTATATGTAGAATAATTGATGCCTACACCAATGCTTTTTAGTAGGAGATAAATTTCATAAACCTTGGGAAACATATTTGTATCCTCGATAATTGTTGAGGTGGTCACTGGTGAATTTCTGTTTTTCACCATATTTCATAATTATAAAGTTTGTATTAGTCAAAATTGTGGGGTTTAAATGTTATATAGCCATACATGTAAGTCCCTTTTCACACCGTAGACATCTTTAGTTTACACTGATTTTAACCCTAAAGAGTGTCAACGGTTTTAGTTTAGCACGGCCCAATCCAGGACTGGCTGAGGGTCACAAGCTGCCGTCAGGACATTCGTTCAGGTTAACGTTTGGGAAGCAAGCAAGCCAGCTCTGTGCAGATGAAATATTGAGAAAGACTGGTGTCAGATCAGTAACGTGGCAAACAATGTCTGCGCAGTGAACCAAACTGGACACTGCCTTAAGACTATCTGATGTAGATATTTTGTTTTATGTCTAATATGAATTGCTGTTGTTCAACTTGATTTTGTAATTCTTTATCTACCATTTTTTATTGCTTAGTGTTTCATTACATATGCTCTCAGGTGTAACCTGGGTTTCGTTAGTTTAATTAATGTCTCATTTTATTACACCTGCGTCGACTTTGATCGCAGAATTTTCTGTGAAAAGTTCAGCTTCCATTTGGTTGCTCCGGCAGATTGCGATCTACCTTTGCATTGGCGGAATGTTTTCACTTTCCCAGGGAAACTGAGGTCCGACGGCATCCTCCCGTCGTGCACTCCACCCCAAGGTTCCTGTAGCGAGGGTACCTGCTTTCCCAAGGAGCTCCTTTGAAATGGGGTGGGGGAGCTTGGCATTGCCGGGGAGAGGGGGGCGCCTTGAAAAATTCAGGGAAGGATTGCCCCCCCCTAACGGCACCCATATTTCTTTGTGTCGTAAGCTTTTGTAGCTAACACGATCAAGGGGGTAAAGGGTGTATTACACCTTGTCCCATATAATACGCCCCGAATTCATTTGACGTAAAGTCCTATAGTCAAACAGACGGCCCCAAAGTTTACAAAGGCTTGATAACGGTGCGATATAACTTTTAAATAGCTAAAATACGTATCAAAGACCACATAAAGAAAACACCGAGTTTTTACACTAGGGCCACGAAAACTTCGATTATGTTTTTTGTAGTAAGTAAAACGTACATTAGCTATTTTAATGTTGTACCACACGGCTATCAAGCCACTCGTAAAATATCGTCTGTTCGACTGTAGGCGCTGCACGTCGAATGAAGTTTGGGGGTATTATATGGACAAAGGGTAACAATACACCTTACACCCATTTTCTTGAAAGTGTGGTTATGACTAGGACACTCAATGTGCTCATGGATGAAGCATTGTTATAAAACTTCGCTGTCACCTAGACGAAGCCTTTGGTTGAAACAAACATACGTTCTGCAATTTCCGTAATATCAAGTTGTCTTGAACTTGCCTTGAAGTCTGGCTCCTCAACCCAAATCTGGTCTTCACCAATAATATTCATGGCGTACAGTACCTGCAACATATACGTTGAACGTCTGTTGTAGGTCTTTTGACGAAGGCTTTAAAATGGAAAATTTGTTGCAGTTTCAGATACACCGTTTTCAAGTAGATATAATGACGAATGCACTGGACACTAAAAATAAAAGAAATGATCGCTTTACAGAGAGAGTTGCCAGTTTTACGTTCTCGCAATCGGGCAAAAGGCAGTAGCGTCCTTGAATCACTGCTTGTGTATAGGAGTCGAGGTTGTTTTACCGTACCTCTCTGGCAGCTCTTTCACCCGCTTCCACTGCGCCATTCATGAATCCAGGCCATGCGGTTGCTGTCTCCGTGCCTGCAAAGTACACCCTGTGAAAGGGCTGACGCAGGGCCCTGCGCCATATAAACAAGGGCATGTCAGTGGTATTCTTGGATTCTCATTGTTTGAAATTTGTTTAATAAATATTGCCATGCCATGCAGAGACGCTCCGCCATAGGCCCTTTTCAGAGGTGCGCACCACCTAGTAGTTTGCCATAGTTTGATCATGCACACTGAACACCAGCGTTGCTAAGACAAAGTTAGGAAACTCTCACTCAGAAACCCGGACCGCTTGCGTCCACCGAGACCAAACTAAATACGCCATATCGCAGTGCCATTTCGTAGTAGCTATAATGAATGAACTTTCATGTTTTGACTCGTCGCTAAAGGGTGGCACACCCTTTAGCGACAAGTCAAAACATGAAAGTTCATTTATATAGCTACTACGAAAATGGCACTGCGATATGGTGCCACCGGCTCTTGCAGCCGTACGGTTCCCGGAGTGGCCGCTGCTGGAGAAATGGCGGCGTTGCGATCGCCTTTAGTTCGGTTCTCGAGTATGGATCGAAGCCGCTTTTTCAAAGCAGGCTCTATGGCAGTTTCCCAACTAAGTTTTTCAAGTAACGTTGCTGAGCCCGTATTGTACACAAGAGCTGCGTCAGCGTTCGGCGAGGACTTGGATCCAATTACACGCTTTGCACCCCATGGATGGATGGATGGATGCTAATGGCTATACCCTTTGTAACGGGCGGTAGCTTGCGCCACCTAGCCTAAGTCTAAAAAGACAAAAACGTGATTCCTTCCGCCTCTTTTAAGACCAATTGTCTCCCCTAACTATCACCAGGCAGTG
>JAZHYW010032351.1:0-18464 GCA_037355805.1 Ixodes ricinus | reverse complement strand
AAGGGACACTCAAGTGGTTTTTGAGTTCGTGTTTTGATGATGACAGCTGAATTTAGACGCCCTAAGTATCCCTAAAAACCAAAAAGTATAGTCATACGGTGATTATTTCTTTAATAAAAATGTAATTGAAGGCCGCCAAACCTCGGATCCATCCGAAAACGAAACCACTCTCATTGGTCCTCGCACGCTTATCAAAAGGATCTCGGGCCAATGGCGTTGGACGACGTTCCGTCGCGCAGTGATCCCGAGGTAGCCGCATCGGCCGAACCTCTTTGTCATTCGAGCTTCGATCATGGCGGAGTTCTCTACGCTCGAGGACCTGACGCCGTTAGAGGTTGAAATTCTTCGGCGGACAGCCGACCTGGGGATGATTTCCTATGACGCCACTCCGACGTGCGATGTGGACGATAGCAGCGCTTCGGAGTCATGTTCGGGTTCCGAGGACGACGAAACGCAGACCTTTTCGGGCGTTCTTCGATTTGCGGTTTGGGCAAGTCCTAACCAAACCAACGTTTGACATCGCAGCGTTACCTCTGGTACGTGATGTCAAGCGATGTCGCCACGTTGACTTTCGCCTCGGGAGGACGGAGGGAAGGCTGGTTCAGACATGTGCAACGAGCGCGTATTTACGACTGCGTCCGTTGCAACCGGACACCGGAACGACCGCTCAGCGCCGCGCGTACACACACCTGCAACCACTACAACAAGCGCAGCGGGTCGTCAGCTGTTTCAGCGGCCCCTCTAAAAGGGGACGCACTGCTACTCAATGCCGTAACAGAATATAGACAGACAGTTTTCTATAGCCAAAAGCTTTATTATTATTTTTTCTTGATAGGCTTGCAGGCTACAGTGGATGAAAAAAGAAAATAAAAAGATGCAGTACGCCGTCTTGGACGATCACGACTCTAATACACGACATTACCATAGTACAAATATCGCCACACGCCTTTTCTACGATTATAAAAGACAATGTAATCTTAGCAGCGATATAGCAACGTAGAAATATGATTTCGTGATCAGATAGACGTTGCGAGCGTTCAGGATTGCTAACACTAATCACTTTTCTCCGGTGATGAAAACGCGTGAAAATTCGCATCCTTTATACGGTACGCGCCAGTAATACCTTGAACTTGAGCACACGCATGAAATGCGCCAAATAAGAAATCCGGGCGATGTTCGAGGACACAAATGCTTAGAAAGCACCACTGTAGTCGAAGTAAACAAACACGACGGCACGGGCGTTTCTGCTGTCTTGAGAGTGCCGCCACGACATCGCCGCACGAGTAGGTGGATCTTCCCTTCTAGTACGTGCTGGGTTATCATAGCGACACACGACGAAAATTCACAGTCAAGGATAGCGCTTTTACGCGGAACGATGAGCTTCCACCACGCCGACCACGCCAACGATCACCACCGACGCCATGTTCGCAGAGAAGAAGCCGGCCCGCGACCGGCACGACCGGCATGCAACGCGCGCCACCAGTTCTCCTCGACCTGTGATTGGTCTGCCGCTGCGGTTGTTTCCAACGCAGCGGGGAAAGAAAGGCCGCCAAAATTTTCAAACATACGATAATTTCATTGGTCCTCGCAAGTACAGAAAGAGTCCGCACGTATTTTATTCCTGCGTGATTAATAGGCGGTTCTGCCTTCTAAAACTGAAGATACTCATTCACTGACACTTCCTTAACGCCATCGCACCAAAAAGTAGCTTCCCCAAAAACCGCTTGAGTCCCCCTTTAAGTTGTATCAGACTATAGTGGTTCTAGCGACCGGTCATACAAGAAATCGTGTTTTTTTTTGGGCAATTCTCCCCTTCTTGATGTTTTCTCTTGGGTTGAACTTACTCTGTTTATGCCGCTTAATGTTTTGCTCGTATTGCTCCAATCACTGTATTATGCTCATATTTAAAAAAAAGTAACGAGTACTTAAAGTAATCCGTTAGCAATATTTCATAACGAAATTACTTCACAAATTACTTCCAGCTGAAGCCCAGCTGGAACCAGCTGGTTCCAGCTCTTTTGCTGGAACCAGCTGAAGAGGGTGGAAGCGCTGGGGGGGGGGGGGGGGAGTACGGTGTGGCAATTACAAAATTACTTAAAAAGTAACGGATTACAAGTAATCCGCTTCTTGTAACGGATTACGTCCCAAGTCTGAGTTGGAAGCGGCCGGGCGCGATCAACCATGTTCCTTTTACCGGCGCGCTGCCGGCGCAGGGCCCGCAGCGCCATGACGTGGCTTTCCTTGAAACTATGACGCGCACCAGCCAATGGGAGCCGCGTTCCTTAAAACTATGACTCGCCCCAGCTTTAAGGACGATGACCAAGTAATTGCTGTAGTGGTGCGATTCCTGAACACTTAAAACTAGGAATCCTATAACATTGGCTTCCGGCAGGTTGTCCATCGCTGGCAAAAGTGCGTGACTTTGGGTGGCGAATATGCAGAGAAAGGATAAACTTCTACCCCGGTTTCATAGCTGAACCTCTTTTCTTTCATGGCAATGATACAAACTCTATGAGCGCCCCTCGTATACTTCGTTTCACTTTGAGTCCAGACGCAGCCGATGTTGATGGGACCAATCAAACAGCGTGAACAGCGCAAGTCACTGGGTCTTTACTGTGCATGGTTGGTTCAGCGATTCACTTACAAATAGTTGACGAACACCATGACATTTTGCTTTTGATGCTATTGGATGAGTCCCATCGACTCGTAGCGTCAGCTGCGTCCTGAGTTAAAGAGAAGCTGAAGCACTTTTCAGGAAATCTGAGTAAGGACAACACCAACTAGATAAGCAGAAGGCCTCCTTACCGTCACCACAGTAAGATCAATCGAGGCCTGAGATTGGTCACGAGTGCTGCTGCAGTGTTCGGCTGGGGCTCGTGTTCAGTCAGCGCGTACACGGTCAGACTTGGGCACAATAGACGAGTTAGCGCAATCCGACTGTAATCAACTTTTATTAAAGGGCAACTCCACTCAAAAAGTCGACCCTATCGAAATGACTGATATCGCTTTAGGGGGTCAAAATACGGTCCTACCCAAAATATCACGTCAAACCGACGCCGCATTCCCGATTAAAACCAATATAAAAAATGTTCTCCCAGCGCGGTTAGCGGCCCGAAAGCGGGTGAGCAACGCTGGCACCGGGTGAGCTAGTGAAGCAGCACTGGGCAATGACGTAGGTTTAGTCGTACGCTCTCGTACGGACGCCGCGGACGCTTCGTTTCCCGTGGCATTCTGCGATTCTGCTGACGGCAAGAGGTGCTTACCACATTATCCTGTGTTCTCCTATTTTTATTAGCGTCCAGGCAGTTCATTTAAGTCTGGCATTGCTTCCGCGACAGCGCGGAAGAGAGCGAAGCGGTGCTGCTCGCTCACGCGCGTGTCGTGGAGCCGAGAGACTCGCCGTACTCGCGTTGGGCAATATCGAGCACGACTTGTAGTGCTGTGGGTTGCACCAACAATCCGTAGCGCAACCCGGAGCTGCGGTTCCACCAGTTCCCAAGAGACCGGAAGAGGCACAAGGTGTGGGTTGGTGCCGTTCGCCGGATAGACTTCGGTCCTCGGAAGACCGTCGACTCCGAGCTCCAACGCGAAGCTCTGCTTCCAGCACTTTACGTCAGACACCTACACACGGGATCTGCGGCGGCTGACTGTTGCGGGTTTCTCCACGAAACATGCGTCCTTGAAGAACGATGCGGTGCCGTCGCTGTTCGCGTACCTTCCGCCGGCTGCTCCAGCACGATCGGCCGCACGCAGCAGGTCGCAGCTGATCTAACTAATATTAAACAGCGCACAAAACGTCGGCGGAAGTTTAATGTGCGCTGTTTAATATTAGTGATGTACCAACTAGCTCAAATTACCACTTTACTGATCTAACTAGCGTGCACATAAAGGCACCTTAGCTTTAGCAACTTAGACCGCTTGTGGATACATCTGTCCATCTATGTCCCATTATTTCGTTTTCTCTCGGTCCGCGAGCGAGAAACAAATACAGTCACGCTGCGCCGGCACTGACCGCGCCGGCAAACTTATAAATACACACTAAAACTTACTACATTTGGTTCTATATTAACAAAGTGAAGTGGTAAAAACGAAAATGTGCAACTTACGTTCTGTTTTAAAACTCCACGTGCGACTGAGCCGACGTTGTCGGTGCGTCAGCTCAGAAGCCCGGGACGAGAACTAGGTCATGCCGACGACGCTCCACTAATACCAGTGTTGCCAAGCTGCTTCAGCCGGTAGTTTCGGTTTCGCCGTGCCGCCGGAACGATACTTGGATTCGCGATATCTACTAAACTATACACACTACCGAAAGAATGAAAGCCGTTTACAACTCCCTGTAACGCCGAATGAGAGCGCAGCTCTTGAGGAGGAGGGGAAGGCACGGGGGGAGGGTCACGTGACCGGGGGTCACGTGTTCTGGAGGGCCACGTGACCTGGGGGTCACGTGCGGGAGTCAGCAACCCAGGTTGCATGCAACCATGGGCGTACCAACCGGGGGGGGCAAGGGGGCGCTTGCCCCCCCAGTTCTCAGAGTGGGGGGCAAGGCATGTGTTTTGCCCCCCCCCTGAAACAGCCGCCACTGGGCAGGGCAAACACTGGCCGGCGGCGCCCAAGGAATACCAAGGGCACCGCTCCCCGACCCGCGGGGGCATATTTTTAACGCGCAGGCGATACACACCCTAGCAACGGCACTCACTCCGTATTGGCTGTTTCTTGGAGATAGGCGCTGCCGCCGTCAACATAGGCAGCGGTTACAATGCGAGTTTCCGAGCGTAGCTTAGTGGTGAGATGTCTGCCTCATACGTAGCGGACCCGGGTTTTTATCCACGGTGTGGGCTTACTTCTTTTACTTTTTTTCCTCGAACATTTTGTTTTGTCGAGGCATTTGGCGATATTTGCGACTTTTCTTTTTTACGAGTAACACTGAAAAAGCGAATGTTGTCGACGAAACATCGCTGAACTAAAGGGTATGGGACTCTATTTACGGAGGTGCATGGGGGACAGCGGGGCTTGGGTTGCCGGCTGGACGCCGCAAAGCGGCGTGAACTAAAACCCCTCTATCCTGGGAAAAGTGGTGCCATTCATTGTTGTGGAAATGCTCGAGACACGTGCCGCGCACCAGTTCTGGGAAGAACATGGCGTCGGAAATCTAGCTCAGTGCTGCGCTGTGCCACCATGATCTTCCCAAGGGCCGCACGTTGCACGTGCCTCATGCATCGACGCACCTTGCGCTACTTTTGAAACATGAAGGGGCTTTAGCGTAAACACAGGCCGGGGGGGGGGGGGGGGTTTACGCGCTTCGAGCGGTACACGCGCCGTCCGAATCCGAAATTTAAGCTCCCGCGCGTTGCCGAGCAGCCAATCCGGCGTGAGCGTCGTTGCTAGGGGGTCTATCGCCTGCGCCGTAAAAGTTATTGATTGACCGAATCTGCCGAACTTCAGATATTCGGCAAAGGTCGGCACATGGCGAAATTGTGAAAGAAAGTTCGGCAAAGATTCGACAAAAATTCGGCAAATGTCTGCGCACGCGCATGAACGCGACGGGGCCATGGATATCGCAAACGGACGCCGCGCAGTTGAGCGGTTACCATCATACAGTTTAGTACAACCAGCGGTTACGGCGAGGTGCGGAGTAGGCAACACGGTAACTGTGCGTTTGTGAGCCTTTTTCGAGTGTGGTTCTCTTTAATATTTTCGGCCTCAAGAACAGAAGATCCATGAGAAATTACGCAGTCCACTGCGCAAGTGACAAATGATGCGGTACATTCTGGATAACGTGATTTTCATTTGACCTTTCCATTGATGCAACGAGGTAGTTGAAACATTGACTGACAACTGGCAATTACGCTCAGTGTGCTCAGCCCACTGCCGTCAAACGTGGCAGAGTCACGAGAGCTGGCCAGAATGTATGGGATGCAGCTGGCAAATACATTTTTCCCCCTTCTTTTTTTCCCCCATTTTTACATACTTTCTTTAGTGTGTATATTCTGTACATTTACATGTCTGTTTTGTTTTTTCACATGTGGTGGCGGGCTGGCAGGCGATCTGCGTAAGGGTTTTCACATATCTGCCTAGCCCCGCACACCACCACATGGGACCCTTTTAGTATGTACAAATAAAATTATTATTATTGTTATTATTATTATTATCATTATAACAATCCTGTTTACGGTTAACAAGTAGGTTGGGCCAAATCAGAATAATACTTTTTCGATCGCGTTATTTCGCAATTTTTATGTATCTACATGAAACTAAACAAAGAACTATCATGCTCGACGTTGCACATGCGACATTCCTAACTCTTCCCATCTTCCTAAACGTCCGTGTGTGTCCTAACACCAGAGAGCGGAATTTTAAAGGTTAAAAACTGCACGTTGAGAATATGGAACGCACACTTTCATGCAAAGCTGACGTCAAGTGACTCAAATCGAAAAAAACATAGATATTTACAATAATATTGTTATATCTTCTGGTGAAGGCTCAGCAACCGTTGCATTCGTTCTCACGCACGAAACGGTGACTCCCAAAGAAAGTAAGAACGCAGTGATTGCCTTTATTTTAACAATGTAAACACTTGCCGGCGTGCGCTGATGAAGCCTACAAAATCCAAACTCTCGTAGCGTTATTCGTGACTGCACCAGCTACTACCAAACCTCGTTGCGACGCCACTTTCTGCAAGGAGACACTAAAATTGCCAGTAAACACACAAAAGCGACACCGATACAATTATCTTGTAGAATATCACCTTGTTTAGTAATAACTGTGTCAATAGGCACTTCATGTGCCTATTGACTAAATTATACCAGGCAAGAAGAAACTAATTGACTACCGGCCTCTATCACTAACCTGTTCAATAGGTCGAAAATTGAGCTTCTTTCATCCCGGTGCAAACTTAATCGTCTAAAGCTTTTGCATACCATTGTACATGACTCATCTCGCCTTTCATTCGACAGATTTATGCAATTTAACACACCCCTTCACACATGACATAAACACTCCATCACAATTCTGGTACCTTACTGCAGAACCCAATGTTTAAAAAACTACTTTTTCGTACGAGCCAATAACAAATGGAATAATCTCCCTGCCAACATAACCAATGTCTCGTCCGTTCAGGAATTTGCTTCATCATTACAGCGTTATTTCTTAGATGTGCAGTCCTAGATGTTTTTTTTTCTTTCACTAGCGTGTAATATGGTTTTTTCTTGTGTGTTACCCTGTGTGCACTATTCTGCCTTGGCTGCCAAATTGCAGCCGGTAGTATGAATAAATAAATAAAATAATTAAATAAGACATGTTGTATGTAAGTTAAGAAAAAAAAACATAAACCTTTTTTCGTCAGAAAAAAACTAAATATCAACGTTAAGTCTGGTAACAGTGTATTTTTGCCGAATCTTTAGAAAAGTTTGGCAAAAGTTCGGTTCCGCCGAATCAAAAGATTCGGCACCGAATTTTCGATTCGGCAAAAGTTGGGCGCATCACTAGTAAAATATGCGACCTGAGGGGGGGGGGGTCTGGTTTCCCCCGGTCGAAAACAAGTTGGTATGCCACTGCATGCAACTCAGGTTGCATGCAACATGAGTTGCTTGCAACGCGTGGTTACGGCGACATGCAACGCGCGGTTACGCCGAAAGCGACGGCGACGCCGACGCCGCTCAAGCCGGAAATGGGCGCCTAAGAGCTGCGCTTTAAAACAAATTATATCTCGTGATTCAGGGTCGCCGACTTCGACTAAACAGATCATAACCCAAAATTGTAAAATATGGAGTGGAGTTGCCCTTTAAGGGAGAGGAGGCCCTGTGGAGGCTTTGATTATTCTAGGCTGTGTTGGTTAGGAAGGGTCTTTTATAGCGGCATCGTCATGTTGGAAGCTGCTCCGTCGCATGTGAGGAATCCAACCCTTGCATTGTTCTATTGAACTAAAGTGAGGGCATGCTGCACTAGGTTAGGACGTTGTTCTGATGTTCTGTGCACAGAACATCAGAAACTTCAAAAGCCTTCATATTCTCGCTACGCATAGGCGCAAGCGTATTCAAGCTCGTTTCCACGTTCGGCGTGTGGGCTGCGTGTTAGTGTGTGGTGTGTGATGTCATTTCTCCGGGTGACGGAACGACGAGTTCGAACTGACGACTTGTCATCGCCCGGAGGATATGCCGCTGCTTCCTTTGGACAGCACTGCAAGATAAAGCGGCCTAGCAAAAATAAGACTCTCTTTCCTTCGGCATCTTGTTCTGAAGCACGAATTTGTTAAACTTTTATTAGATAATAGATTATGGTTTTGTGATTGTTCAAAATTACCCTCGCCCTATTTATGGGCCCCTAGTGTTTGTGCGAGGACAGTTCCTATAATTTTACAGCGTCAATATTTTTTTTGCTGCTTAATTTTTTGTGGCAGTATAGCCTGCCGGCAACAGCCAGACGGCGCCAGTGAAGTAAGAGCCCAAGGTTATACCCTGCCTGGGTGTAACTCGGCAAAGGGTGAACGATAACCCCAATGCGTGCCGACAGTTTCGATATCCGCCACGTACACGAGCGCAACACACAGATATTGGAGCATGACGCAGGGAAAAGCCTGATACTTCTTCGCAGTAAAGCGCACTCCGGTGATACGTAGTCACGTTACTAATATTAAACAGCGCACAAAACGTCGGCGGAAGAGACGTTTTGTGCGCTGTTTAATATTAGTGATGTACCAACCAGCTCAAATTACCACTTTACTACAGTAGTCACGTTCCCAATGGCCCGCCAGGCCGCAGCTTCTGCCGTACTTGCATCTTCTGCGATCGCGGCTTCCTGGCCTACCCAGTAGTTCTTGCTTCAGACACTAGGCTATAGCGGCGCCAACAGAGTAATAGCTTACGTTTGAACGATGCAGCTGCCACTCCCAGGCATACAAGGTGTATTTTGCTTCAGCCGCTAGGTAGCGCTAAACCAAACAGCATTGCAGGTTGCCTATATACCAGTGTCCGAAATCCTAGCCCCCAGCGATAAAAAATGTGAAATAATAATCTCAGTCGCGGGATCTTGTGACGAGAGGGGCTGCGCATAAAACAAGGTTTTTGCTCTTTACAACACTCTTGGCATTGGTATTGTTCTTGGAGCTTCATGACTACGCCTTTCCGACTTTCTTGCACTACGATATATGTGCGAAGGTTCCTAAAAAAATACGGAGTCTCGCAAAAAAAGAAAAGCGCAGCCGTGTTATTGCGTCAACATAAACAAACATGGCGGCGCCGATGGAACAGGGCAGAAACTAGTCTAAAGCTATCCTTGTGTTTCGTCTGGCCTTTAGGCATTAGTAATCCAGTGCTACCTCAAAAAGCAGGGGGAGTTGTGTGCTGTGAGGAAGCTTTTAAAGTTGGTGGACCGCAACTACGACGACAGTAGAGCAGTGAGCCACCACGCCCGTATTCCTGTAAATGAAGCCTGCTCCGTTTTCAAAAATGGCATTGCAGCTTATCCGTTTTATCTTAACACCGCCTCGCTAATCTTTGCGCGAGCGTCCGTACAGCCGAGCTCACCCTGCTTCGTCATTTGAGGGGGTGGGATTCATGCCACTGGACGGGGAGGTCCAGTGGCATGAATCGCCCCCCCCCCCACGAAATAAAATCCTGGCTACGCCACTGTATAAGCGTATACCCTTGGCCCGAAGGTTATGCCACAGTTTCGCGTTGGATATAATGGCGATAAATAATTCCCAGATGCCTTTAAGGAAGTTTGCTCTTTTTTTTTGTTTCCTGGAACTTTGTCACGCAATTTACAGAACAAACCGACATAAAATGTATTTCCTTAAAGGTTTTATAACTGTATGCCGTACATTTTCCACCGGTGATTATGTATCAAAGAAATCGGCGGATGTTTTTGGTGTTTATATTTTATGTATCGGTGTATTCTGGTGATCTGTTTCGGATGGAGGCTCAACCGGTTTGTTACTGGTGAAAAGATGACATCAAAACTATAGTTCGGGTTCAATATGAGGAGAGCTTTGACATAAACAATTCTAACTTGAACATAAATATCCCGAAATTGGTGTTTCTTTTTTTTTTTGCTTGTGTTTAATAGAGCTTGTACTTTTAAGAGCAACGGCTGTTTATTGTGTTTTTCAGTTTTAGCCAATTTTATACTTTTGACTTGACGCATGCTTACCAGTGTTTTCCGGTAAAAACAGGAAGGTCTGCAGCCTATTAATAGGTTGTCGCGAGGAAACAAACATTGATGGTTACACAAAAAAAAAAATCGAGGCACACTCATGTAGAACCGCACGGCACATCGACACGAAAAATAAACGTAAAACAAATGTGCCTTATGACCGAAGATACGATTGTCCACCACAAGTAATACATGCTAACTTCGTCAGAAGCACTTTATTCAGAAGGCTGTCGCTCCGCGCGAGAAAACAGGGTCATTAGCTCCTATTGGCGAAGTCTAATTGTCTTAAGGTGAGCGCTCTCTTGCCCAGCATATGACGCGCTTATTTTCGTGTTTCGCAGTCGCTGACCCGATATAATCTTGGTCGTCCACAGACGCCACTGCAGGAAGACAGACGCACCACGGTCCCCAGTGCGTTACTGAGGAGTGAAAGCGAGCCATGCTGGACATTGTCTGGAAGTGTCTGGCTACGGCATGTGTCGCAGGACTCGGTGTCCTGCTGGTCCAGCAGTTCTGGAACCAGCTGAAGAGGAACTTCAAGAAGGGTTTGCCGCCGGGACCTTACGGCCTCCCCTTGGTTGGTTACCTGCCGTTCATGCCCAAGGACGGCTATCGCGGAGTGAAAGCGCTCAAGGAGAAGTACGGAACCGTGTTTGGGTGAGTGCCCCGCTGAATGACTGCACCGTCGAAAAATGTTGACCATTCCAGGAAAGGGCTGCAGGCCGATGCCATTATCAGCGTTCAGGCGCAAGACGCGTGTTTTGCATGATTTCCGAAGCCATGAACGCGTGCGTGTTGAGCTGTAAAAAATCATCGCACTTTGGGTTGTGAATTGAGAATCATCGGAGAGAGAGAGAGAGAGAGAGAGAAACGTCTATAATATGGAGAAGAGGATCGCCTGCCTTGGCCGAGTAGGTCTTAAGCAGGAGGGGTAGGGTTATTTGGGTGTGTGGGGGGGGGGGGGTATGAAGATGAATACGGTGAGGTTATATGAGGTTATGTGTCCCCGTTTTTCTGAAGTAATCCATCAGGTAGTCGAGGAGCGCTATGCGGTGTTGTGGCGAGCCTCTGGGTCGGGCCCATTCGTCTAGCGTCCTTGGTCGGTCTTCCTCACGGAGGACTTCGAGGGCTTCTTGTCTGTGTCTATGTAGACCTTTGCAGTTCCAAAGAAGGTGTTGGAGTGTCGCCATGTTGTTCCTTGTGCAGGTCTTACACTTTGCCTCTTCTGGTTCCAGCAAGCCAAAGCTCGCCAGTTTCGCTGGAGTGCACGCCGTCTTGGTCCTGATACGACGGACCCGGACGGCAGCCCATCAGCTGTAGCCTGCTGGTATCTCGTCTTCTTGTGGCGGTAGTAGCCCCCTGAGGTAGGCCTTCCTCGCCTGCCTGGCGAGTTCGGCCTGCTCCTCTGGATCTACCGTCTCGTGCCTGCCGGGTAGAGAGGTCGGGCCAAGCGTGGAGCTATAATGTGCTGCCTCCACTGCGGCCCTCTGTGCCCTCTCGTTCCCGGCTATTCCACTGTGTCCAGGAAGCCACGTTATGTACAGTACAACTCGGTGCCCTTTTCTCGAAGCTCCGTCGCCATCTTTTTTATCTTTTTAGTCGTGCGGCCTTTGGGCCTGCTGCATCTGGTCGCGATGATCGCCTCCTGAGAATCCGTAAAAAGTCTGGCTTTACTTGCCGTCACTGAGATGCTCAGGATGTCTTCGATCGCTGCAAGAATCGCCCTCAGCTCGGCTTCTTTGACGGATGTGCCCTCCGGTAGCGCTTCGGCCCACCCCTTGTTCCTTCTTGGCTCATGCCATGCTGCTGCTGAGGCTCCCTCGATCCTTGCTGCGTCGGTATAGCGTATCTCGTCGCCCTTTCCATGTTCCTCGCACCAAGCTGCATGTAGTCTAGCAACTTTTGCCCTCTTCCCTTCGTTGGCTTTAGGAAGTGGCTGATGGTCTGTGACTGCCTCATCTTGCCACGGTGGAAGGGGCTCTTCAAGGGGGGGGGGCTTGTTCCCTATGTCATACCCTAAATCCTCTAGAAGTGGACGATCTTGCCTTGTCCGCTCCAGTCGTTGAAATTGAGCGATGTTCTGTACGTCGGCTCTGTCCTCAATACGGCTCATCTGAGCTTCTTGCCTCAGCTCTTCGAGTGGCGTGAAGTTGGGAAGGCCTGTGATCACCCTCATGAATCGGTGATTCAATCTTTCTAGCCTCTTCCACTGCCCGCGGGTGAGATTTAGCCAGTTGCAGCTATATAGAGCTCTCGACGTCAGCAGGGCTTCCGCCCTGCTGACGTCGAGAGCTCAATGAGCTTCCTCATTGGGCTGCCTAGCGACAGCCCCATGAGGGACAGCGTCAAAAGCCTTTCGGATGTCGAGAGCAATGACAAGTCGCGGATCTTGCTTATTGTTGTCGGTTATAACCTCTTCGTAGAGAAGTTTGAGGCTGTCATGGGTACCCATTGCCTCCCGAAAGCCCGCCTGTCTGGGATCTAGGCACTCGTGCTTCTCCAAGTACCACTGAATCCTCCTGAGTACAATCTTCTCCATCGTCTTTCCGACGTTAGATGTCAGGGAAACCGGCGCAGATTTTCAATTCGATCGAGTGGCTTGCCGGGCTTGGGTATCGGAGTCACCCAGGACAGCTTCCAATCCTCCGGCAGCTTCCCAGCTTCTAGTGGCATGTCCAAGTCCTCGGCCGTTGCTCTGGGGGTCGTCGGTGCTCCCTCCTGGGGAAAAAAAGTTCACCGGCCTTGATTGCCAACTTCTCCTCGCTTATGTTTAGCTCAAGGGCGAGGTTCTGTGGTGCATTTCTTTTCCTGCGCTTCCTTCCGTCGAGGCCGCGGTAAGTTCGCCAGGCCTTTCCAAGCCCGGTTCGCTGGTTGAAAGACTCGCAGTGAGTTCTCCATCTTGTGCGTCCCAGTTCCTTCATGTACTTGTTGGCCTTCGCCGTCGCATGGTTTAGCTTGATTTGGTTCTGTAGTGTTTTCTTTTACCGTATCTCTGGAGTGCTTGTAGCCGGCTAGCCCAGAGATTGAGTAGGTGGTTGTCAGGGGTGGGGGCATTGGGCTTCACCAATATCTCCGTCTTGGCTTCTCGGAGTGCCTCGCGTATGCTCATCTGGACGTCTTGACCGTCTTCCGCTTCAAGAAGGTCCCTGAAACGGTCCCAATTTACCACCGGTCTCTTCTCCTTATAGCCTGTCCCTTCGCCATGTCTGAGCTTCATTTCCAGGGGAAGTGATCGCTGCCGAGGCTATCTCTCCATGGCGTCAATTCAAGGTCGAGACATCTCGAGGCCCAAGAGAGGTCCGGGGTAGAGTCCTTTGGCCTCCGCTGCTTGACTAACCTAGTCCTGACGCCGGGCGCGTTGAGCAGCTCGAGACCCACGGTTTTCATGGCTTCAAGAATATCTTTGCCCCTCCTCGTGTTGGTCGTATATCCCCAATACCTGTGTGGTGAATTGAAGTCTCCTGCTACAATGATGGGATTCCTTCGGCTAGTTTGACCAGCCACTTGATCCACTGCATCATCTCCCCGTCTACCGCTTTGGTTTCTGGTCTGAGATAGACCGAAGCCACGATGATTTTGGTTCGTCCACGCCTGATTCTCGCGGCGACATCTTCTTTGTCATTTGAGCAGAGGGATGTCGTATCCAGTTGGGCTTGCGATATATGTCATAGGATACCAACGGCTGCCCAGCCCCTCTTAGTTACAGGGTTCTTCTCCCGAATACTATGGGCCGTCTTGATGGTAGGGTTCGTGTAGAAGTTGTAACACGGTAGTGTCATGGTCGGAATCCTTGTTTCTTGGAGTAGCAGCACATCGGGCGGGGGCTGCATCTGAAATCGTAATTTGAGTTCCGCACTTCTGGCCGTAAACGTACAATTCCATTGGATGATCCAAGTCAGTCCCGTTGCGATCCGTCTAGCGCTGGTTGCGGAGTTACTTGCCGTGCTTCAGCTCGGCAATCTCCCTCCTGAGTTCCCCGATGACCTCGAAAAGTGCCTTGAAACCCATCTTCATTTCGGCTTGAAGCTTGTCGACCTCCCTCTCCGCGTTAAACGTAAATGTTTGTGGCATTTGTGGTGGTGTAGGATTGGCCCATTCTGGCATCCAGGCAGGCAGGCCTGTCCTGCTTATCTCTCTTGCTGGTTTGGGTTCCCTTGTGCTCGCCGAGGCAGTTGCTGCATAGCTGTCCCTGGGTTGTTCCTCCGGAGGCTTCAACGCGGGTTTTCTTTTTCCGGAATTTTGCGCTTCGGGCAGGCATTGCTGGTAGCAACGTGCTTGCCCTCACAGTTGTGGCATCTGGGTTCCCGGTGACAGTTCTCCATTTCCTCATCGTGCAGCTGCCCGCAGTGGCCTCACCTTTGTCTTTCCGGGGGCAAACATCGGTCTTATGGCCAAGCCCATGGCATTTAAAGCACACGATGGGGCGCGGGAGGTACTCTTTCACGCCTTGAATTGCGTTGGAAAAGATTACTGTCTTGGGGAGTTTGTTACTCTCAAACGTCACTAGTACCACGGTTTTGCTTTTTCCGATCAGTCGTGCGCTGACTATGCGGGACGTCTTACATTTCATGTCTTGCATCCGCGTCTCTGGAGTCTCGTCGCGGTTGTCTCCTGGGAGGTAAATGATGCCTCTAATATTATCTCTCCCGATGGCCTTGTACGGTCGAATCGCGTACTGATCGCCACCTTTCTGCACCTCTGTAAGCTGAAGAAGCTTCTCTGCGGTCTTTTCATCTTGCGTAGTAAGTGCAATGGTGTTTGCTCTTGCCTGATACTGGATCTTAAAATCGTCGTCTTTTGTAACTCCCGCCTTCTCAGCGGCGCTCACAATGTCTCGAACCCTGAATGCCATAGCCTCTTCCTTGCACACAGGTTTGAGAATAATGGTCTGTGTCGTCTTTCTAATGTTTCGGCGTTCTCTATTGGAGCAGCTGTGGCTTTGTTTTCTTCTTTTTCGACCGATGTCAGCAATCGTTTGCGCCGGCGTTTCATCACCGTGCACCATTTGTTGTCCTCGGGATTTGTTGACGGAGGGTCGGTTCCTTGAGGCGTGGCAATTCGTTCATTCGGAAGAGAGCTCGACGAAATTTTTGGTGGGGTCAGTGCTGGAAACTCCCGAGAAAATTTTGAACTCACCGCTTCGTTAGTGTTGTTCTGTCTGGCTTTTTGCTGGCGTTCTTCGGCGAGCTGTGCCAAGAAGCACATGAACAGCTTCCCAATTTCATCTCCTGGGATTCCAAGTAGGTCCAGTAGTCCATGGTCAATCGGAAGGTTGACGGCCGGGTGGCCCTTCGATGAAAGATTCCTAGTCACGTCTTCGTTGAACTCTGTGGCCCAGTCCTTAGGCCTAGCGACGTATCCATCTCATCGGGTTCCGAAGACGTCGGTCGGAGGAGTGCGGAGGGTTCGCGGTGCTCCATTGAACCTTCTTCGACAGTAAAAGACTGGTTCGGGGGCACGAGTACCTCCTAAACCTTGAGAAATACCTTAGAACTGGCAAATATTTGAGAGCTACGAAGAAACTGCAACTGGGTTGCTCGGAGGCTTCTTCTTCCAGAATCATCGGAAAGGTGTAGACGTGCCTGCGACAATATGTTGATGAAACTTACCTGTGATACCATAAATGAATGATGGGAGTTGGTACATTAGAGCGATACTTAAAGGGGTACTCCGACGTTTCCTTCGTGGTCCCCAATTTGTCTGAAAATTTCCTAAACACACCAAAATACATCGCTGAAATAGTATCTCAAATATTAGACCAAAATAGTTTTTTTATTGAAGTTATTGAATTTACAATTTTTAGACCTCATTGTGTTTTCCGAACTGCAAGTTTCTACTGGCAACAACGAAGATGTAACGCCAGCGACAAGGAGGGGTTCTCTTTTTGAACTGTAGGATTTGTTCCCGATTGATAACAGGCAGTTTAATGGTGTCGAAATATTGATTTGGAACTTTCGCTCCAGCACAGGCGCAGCAGCACGAAATCAATGCTTGGCATAGTCAATTTTTGATTGCATGCTTGACTGGCAAGCCTGCCTGCCACTGACGTTATGGCCTTATGCGCGGGTACATTTCACAATGACTATTCTTAATTAAACATGTGGAATATACATAGAAAGGGGACGGACAACCATGACTTCCAACTAGTAACAACATTTATTGACCTGAAGTTTACGTGTATAGGTGAAGGAGAGGAAGATGAAAGACGCCTAAGTAGAAGGGAGAAAAGCGATGGAAGAGAGGGTAGAGGCAAGAGGTGATGGATGATCCCGTGAGGGTGACATCTAATCGCTTGGAGCCGCGGAAATGAGGGACGTCAGCTCTGGCCCCAAGAAGTTTATCTCTCTTATGGTTAAGCCTATGGAGGAGGACCCGAAGTTGTTTTGACTGTGGTGCATGGCGAAGGCCTCCATGATCTCTCGTCGGTATCCTGAGGCGTGACCTCCGATCCTGTTGGTGAAAGGAAGTAGGCCGAACAGGGGTCGGTGAACTCAGATGTGTGTTTGGCAATCGGGTGGGAACTATTCTCCGAAGTGTCGGAGTCAGTTTTTTTTAATCTCGTTCGCGTGTTCCCTCACCCGATCATTTAGGAATCAGCCCGTCTGTTCGATGTATTTATCACCGCAGGACATAGGAATTGAATACACGCACTCTTTACAGCACGTTACATAATTGGTCGTTTGATTTTTCTTGCGAGAGGGCGCTGGACCGGGGTTGTTGACCTTTCTACAAATAAAAGCTAATTTAAACTTGCACGAAAATACTACGTTGGCTGTTGAAGCTGAGCGCGATGGATTTTAGGCTATGTGAAGTGTTATGTATGTAGGGGATGCATGCGAAGCGTGACTTAGAAGTGTGTGGTTGGACCTGTACCCCGCGACAAGTATTTTGAATGCTGTTTCAATCAGGTCTCTCGGGTATCCTGCCTTGATTTGGCGGCTAATCTGCTTGGATAGGATGGGGGTGGAAAGGTGCTGACAGGATTTAGATCTGGCCGATGCAATTAGGTTTCGGACGATCCCATTTTTTACATTCCTCAAGTGTGAGCTGTTGAAATGAAGAACGGGCTTAGATGACCTCTGCTGGTGAGCCCAGCAGATCCCTTTGCTAGTCGGAACCAACCTGTGTTCGAGGAACTGTAAGCCCTCAGGGAAGGGGTCTCTTTGGTGAACGTGATCTGATGGGAGTTCCTCTGGAACACGGAGTCGGAGATAGAGTGTAGGATTAGATGATCGTCAACATAACAAAAAACCTTCGCATCGGGAAAATCTCGCAACAGCTCATACCCTCCGTGATGTGCGGACACCCGGGACCCAACTATGATCGTCAGGCAGCCTTCAGGCTTCTACAGGAGTCAGCCAGCACCCTGCTATCCGACTGCTGGAATAATATTTTTCGTCACCTGAGGAACCCTGGAGACGTGTAGCGATGCCCCAGCCTATTCAAGGCCCAACCAGAGCTTGTTTGTTCAGGATGACAAACTGACCCGTTTGGTCACCTTGAAGTAATCTCAGCTCACCGGCCTTGAAGCTTTTGATGACTGGCGTTGAGGCGTTTTTGGTTTTCCTGCTCCCACCGTGGAAGCACTCAGCCATTGGTCCAGCACCAACGAAGTCCTGACGGTCATTCTCCGGTATCTTCTCGACAATCTCGTACACCGACGCAAGTTCGTCGACTCTGGAGCTGTCCACGGGCGGGGCAAAGTTTGGTCCATGGGCAAGCAGGCTTTCCGTGGCCGGAGACAGCTGAACTCCTGACAAGTTGAAGGGGGCTCTGGTTGGGTCTTGGTTAATACGTCTCCAGTGTTCCTTAGGTGACGGAGCAAATGATCCCGGGGGCCTGATAGCAGGGTTCTGGCTGACTCCTGTAGAAACCTGGAGGCTGCCTGACGATCACAGTTGGGTCCCAGGTGTCCGCACATCACGGCGGGCTGGAGCTGTTGTGAGAGTTTCCCCGATGCGAAGTTTTTTCGTTATGTTGACGATTATTTAATCCTACACTCTACCATCTCCGACTCCACGGCCATAGAGAGCGTGTTCCATGGGAACTCCCATGGGCTCACGTTCACCAAAGAGACCTCTTCCTTTAAAGGCTCACAGTTCCTCGACCTCAGGTTGGTCCCGACTAGCAAAGGCATCTGCTGGGCTCACCAGCAGATGTCCTCTAAGCCCGTTCTTCCTTTCGACAGCTCACACTCGAGGAATGTAAAAAATGGAATCGTCCGAAACCTAATTGCATCGGCCAAAGCTAAATCCTGTCAGCACCTTTCCGCCCCCAGCCTATCCAAGCAGATTAGCCGGCAAATCAAGGCAGGA
>JAZHYW010032350.1:0-51893 GCA_037355805.1 Ixodes ricinus | reverse complement strand
CGCCACGGTCGCCGAGCTGAGCAGACGTGTCCCGCAGGAGCTCCGCAGTTTTCGCTAATTGTGCCGCCTTAATTACTTCCAATCGACTGGAAATCATCACTACGGTGTCCGTAAGCATCCCTGAACTCGATTGATACCATTTTTGGCCCAGTTAACCGGACTCTTCATCAATTTTCGACGTTTTCTTCACTGGCGCGACGCTAGGCCTAACGGACCGCGCCTAGGCTTAGCACGAGTACGGCCGCGGCGCGCAGCTGCGCCGGCCGCCCGGCCCCGCTCGACGCCTCGACGCTCGACTCCTCATCGCCGCAGATGGCCTCGGTCTCATCGCAGCTCAACGCCGTTTCCCACAACCGTTTCACGCCCCTGGCTACGGAAGACATGGAATTTTGTGCTGGCGGCAATGACACCACGACCACCGACACGATCAACGATCAAGAGGTGCTGCGCAGCAATGGCCACACCGCTGTCGCGGTGCGCGGCGACGATGTACACCCAAGCGACATCGTGGGATGGAAAATCTCCGGTAAACAAGTAAGCCAACGACTTAATAAGCCCCAGCTTAACGAAGTTACCCAAAGCAGCAAGCCAACTTCGCAATTTAGCGAAGCTCGAGCGAAACGCATCGTAGCAAGAATTACCAAGGCGTCCCGCATGCCGCTGAATTTGCCGCGGGAAGAGCAGAAGATCGTAATGCGACCGAGAGGAGGGCTATGTCTAGCGAGACTTGAAGCCGACATCGTAATGTCCGCAGTCATAACGGCAGCCAACGTTCCCAAGACCGCAGCGAAAGCAGACACGATCTGCACTAACCCCACGCAGAACATCATCGTGATCAGCACGCCCGATGAAGAACGAGCACGTTACTACGCAAGCGTACGCTCCCTATACGTTGGGGGCCGTAACTATGAAACGCATGCCTACTGCACCGCACCTCACGGCACAGTGAAAGGAGTGATCCGTGGCATCGCAGTAGAGAACACTGCCGAAGATCTGCACGAGAATATCGTCAACCAAGCAAACCCGCAGGCCCTCGAGGCACACAGGATTGGAAACACTACCTCGATCGTCATTTTGTTCGCAGGAACAAAGGTCCCCAACTACATCAAGTACGGCTCCATTATAGTAAAGTGTGGATTATACAGACAACACCACAACGTATGCAAGACATGCGGCAAAATCGGCCATCGAGCCGATGTATGCCCCACACCGGAAACCAAGATCTGCTTCGCGTGCGGCGCGCCTAACCCGGCGGCAGACCACGCGGCGCGGTGCAAGCCACGTTGCAAGCTGTGTAACGGCGCCCACGCCACGGGCGCGGAAGGCTGTACGAACAAGTACAAGGTGCCCTTCGTAGTTACTCAGCGCAGATGGGAGCGCAGAAACGCGGGGTCAACGTTTTCGTCACAAGACTTCCCGCAGCTGCCACCGCAACAACAGAACGAAGCACAAAAGAGAAGACGCAGCCGCTCGAGGAGGCGGGACCAAAGCAGGGGACGCTCGGCGAGCCGCGGCAGAAGCACCGACGGCAAGCGCAGCGAGAACATGAATCACAACCTCAACCAGCAGCGGCCGGGCAACGTGATAAGTTGGGCCCAGGCAATCAACCCGCAAGCGGCGAACCGCAATCCGCTCAACCACGTAGCTCAAGCGAAGGACAACGCTGTCCAGTCACTACGCAACGAAAACGACCAGCTCAAACGATGCATCGCCGAACAGAGAGCTCAATTGCAAGAGATGAACGCCAAGCTGAACCAACTCATCAACGCGCAGCAGCAGCAACAGGCGACTCAGACACCGCCGCCGTCGCCACAGCAGATTCAACCAAGACCCTCAACAACGGAAAACAACACAAACTCAGCCATGGAGGTACAAGCCCCAGTTACGACGGAAGCTAACAGCGCAGAACCCGAAACGATCGACGTTGCTGGGACAAGCGAACCGGCACCCAAGAAGCGAGCGCTAGAATACGCACGTGAACGAAGAGTCAACGCTAGGCAGGACAGCCTCGAAGAACGTCAAGATCGAATAGAACAGACCATGAAAACCAACTACGAAACCCTGAGCCAAGCCATACAAGGAATACAGACCAAGTTAGATGCACTAATACACGCGCTTACGGCGTCAGGACTAATCCCACAACAGGCCTTCACCCAACCGCAATAATGGACGGGACGACGGCAACAGGCACCGCTAATCACAGAAACAGAGCACGGCCACAACAGCATCATCTTCTCATATGGCAATGGAATTCCAACGGCATAAAGGGGAGGAAAGCATCGTTACAACAGTACATACAGCAAAGCACCAAGAGACCCGACGTTATAATACTACAAGAAACGCACAGTGAAACCCCACCGACGTTACCGGGGTACCGATCCTTTGCGAAGCCCCCAGCGCACGAACAGTTGGGAAAGGCGCAGGGCAGGGGGTCTGCACCTTGGTAAAGAAGAATCTAACCTCAATAGATCACGAACTGCTACCCAACGGCGCCATCGAGCACACCACGATCGAAATCGTCACCGGGAAGCGCAAGCGCCGGGAAAGCACCTTTATAATCAACGTGTACAGCAATCCGAAGCACTACCAGCAAAAATTCCGTACTCTTGTGCACAAAGCGCAACAGCTCGCGGGCTCCAACGTAACCCTACTGTGTGGGGACTTCAACGCTCAACATACGGCATGGGGGTATCCACACACGACGGCGAAGGGCCACAGCCTCTACGACGAAACAATGGACGCAGGTTACCAACTGCTAAACGACCCCAACGCACCTACAAGAAACGGAACGTCGTCGCAGCGAGACACAAACCCGGACCTCGCCTTCATAAGCACGGCCTCGGCACCGCGTGGCGTCACATGGCGGAACACCGGGGAGACGTTGGGAAGCGACCACTGCATACTCGAAATCACAATACCCATCGCAGAGAGCACGCAAAGAGCACAGCAACAGCAAATCGTCGACTGGCACGAGTACAGAAAGAAATTAGAAGACAACGTTATGGAAACCATTGAAGACATAGAAGCATGGACCAACATGTTGAACGCCGCGACCAAAGACGCCACTCAGACGGTAGAGGCGGAGCCGGAGGTTACGATGCTGGACAGCAGACTAGCCCACCTCATGGAAGCCAGCAACTCGCTGAGACGGCGCTGGAAACGTCAACGCCACACCAGAAAGCTACGCAAGCGCATAGCACAACTCAACAGAGACATCGAGCATCACAGCGCAGTTCTCTGCAGACAGCAGTGGCACGCGGTGTGTCAAGAAGCCGATGGTCAACTACACAAAGGCAAGACGTGGCGCCTGCTCCGCCACCTGCTCAACGATCAGACAACCAGGGGAGCTCAGCACTACATACTGAACAAGATCATTCACATAGCCGTCAAAGAAATGGGAGAGGCTGAGGTACAACGACGCCTGGACGCCAAGTATCTCCCCGTAACGCCAACGCACCCACTCCCCAGCTACGAAGGGGCAGCCAACGAGAGACTGGATGCCGACATCGACGAATGGGAAGTGCGAGCGGTTCTCCAAACAATTAACTGTAAATCGGCGTCCGGACCGGACCACGTTCCCAACAAGGCATTGAGGAACTTGAACGACACGGCAATCGAAGCCCTCACCAAGTACTACAACCAATGCTGGCGGACGGGCAAGTTACCACAACAATGGAAGACCGCGAAAACGGTCCTGATTCCCAAGCCGGGCAAACCACCCAGCATAGACAACCTGAGGCCCATCTCTCTAACGTCGTGCGTGGGCAAGGTGCTCGAACACGTCCTACTCAACAGATGGCAACGTTATTTGGAAGACTCCAACTTATATCCACATACAATGCTGGGGTTCCGGGCCAAACTGTGTACTCAGGACGCCATGCTGTTACTCAAGAACGAAATCGTGAACAGACAGTTTCCCACGTTGGATAACAGAGCGGTGCTCGGACTGGATCTCCAGGGAGCATTCGACAACGTACACCACTCGGCCATCCTTCGGCAGGTGTCCCACCTCAACATGGGGGAGAGGACGTTCGCTTACATCAAAGATTTCCTGACCAATCGCACCACACGGCTTGTGGCAGGAGAACTACAACTACCGCTCAAGCAGCTGGGGAGCACGGGGACCCCGCAGGGCTCGGTGATCTCCCCTCTGCTGTTCAACCTCGTCATGATAGGTGTTGCAAGAAGATTGGAACGCGTTAGAAACATCAAGTACACAATCTACGCGGACGACATCACGCTGTGGTCAACGGGAGGAAGCGACAGCCAGATCGAGGCAGCCCTCCAAGAAGCCGTCACCGCCGTAGAGGAACACCTACGACCCACCGGACTCAATTGTTCACCAACCAAGTCGGAACTGCTGGTGATCTCACCGCAAAGTGCGCGACGCCCAACAACGCAGCACATCAACGTGGTAACCCAAGACGGAACGCCGATACCGCACGTGCAGACGCTCAGAGTTTTGGGGCTACACCTCCAGGACCTGAACCGCAACAATGTGACGATACAGAAGCTCCACGCAAAGCTCTCGCTGGCCACCCGCCTACTCAAGAAGGTGGCCACGCGGTACCAGGGCATGAGAGAAGACAGTCTACTACGACTCACCCAGTCGTTTGCGGTCAGCCACATCTCTTACGTTGCGTCGTTCCACAATTGGAAAGCGGCGGAAAAGATCAAGATTAACGCGATGATCAGAAAGGCGTACAAGACGGCCCTGGGCCTATACCCTCACACCAACACTGAACGCATGCTCGCGTTGGGCGTACACAACACGCTGGAAGAAATCGCAGAAGCCCAGCGAACGGCGCAGTATCACCGCCTGTCCCAGACCAGGACGGGAAGAACGATACTACAACGCATCGGAATCAACGCGCCAGAGACGACCCCGGAGGTGGCGAAGCAGCTACCCCGGGACGTTCTCCAAAGACTAAGGGTCCCACCCTTACCAAAGCACATGCATCCGCAAGTACACCAAGAAAGAAGAACGGCGAGAGCCACGGCCCTCACAAAGGATCACGCCAACGATCCGTGCGCGTACTACGTGGACGCGGCGAAGTATCCCCACCGGCCAAACACGTACGCAGCAGCAGTCATCGCAGCAGACACCGGAGTACTCACAACGTCGGGAAGCATACGGTGCAAGTCGCCCACGCAAGCCGAGGAGTTTGCAATTGCACTGGCACTAGCGATCCCGGATTGCCGCACGGTCCTCAGCGACTCGAAGCCGGCGATAGTCAACTTTGCTACAAACAATGTCCATGGAACCACTGCAAGAGTATGTTCAATGATAGCAAGACCGGAAACCAACGTTACCGTCAAGTGGTTCCCTGCGCACGCCGGGGAGCTGGACGCGGGCCCGAACCGCAACGAGGAGGCAGATATGGAGGCACACGCGCTAACTAGCCGCGGGTCTCCGTCCACGCATTCCTCGGAGCCGCAACGACCCGATTCCGAAGACGATGAGTATTCCCTCACAACCTACGGCGAAGTTCTGCAGTGGTACAGAACGAGCAGACGCCTGTATCCACCGCCTCACCGAGACCTACAACGCAGTGAAGCAGCCACACTACGGCAGTTGCAAGTACAAGCCATATGGACCCCCGTCTGGGCAAAGCACGTTTGCCCGGAGGTATACACCACAGACATATGCCAACACTGCAAGAAGGCGCGAGCCACCCAGAGACACCTTCTCTGGGACTGTGCGCCGCCACCGCCGGGCAACCAAGAAGCCATGCCAACCGCCCTCAGCAGCAAGATCATCAGCCAAGAGCTAGGCGACCAAAGAGACGTGGTCCAGCACGTGCTTAGCATCCTGGAACGACAGCGGCCGAAAGCGGCGCCCCCACGGGGCTGACGCGAGTAGGTTGCAGCTCCGGGACGTCCAAGCACGCTAGTGTCTCGCTTAAATCCCCTACCCCTTCCCCCTTTTATGCCGGATCGTCAATAAAGTTGTTTCACTCCTCACTTATCTTGTCCGACTTTCGCTCTTGCTTTTGTTCCGACTTTCGTTCGCGACCTGCCGTTTTTTGTTTGTTAGATGGCGACGCCCTTCTTGAACGACAAGCCTTAGCGATATGCCCCGTTTTATGGCAGTGATAACATATCGCCGATCGAAATGTGCAACTTGCTGGAGCGGTGCTTACCATTGCAGCGGTAGCAGATAGCATGGTTTTGGCGACGCCCCCTTTGTGTCGCGTTGAGTGGACCGTTGGTCGCTGGGCTGCTTGCGTCGTCGCCGGCTTGACCCCTGATTTCTCGTTGTTGGGCTGATGTGTTGCTTCTGCTGTCACGGCCATGTCGTAGGCTGTTGCGAAGGTCAGCTTGCTTTCCGCCTCTGCGCAGTAGTCGTCGCTGGACTGCTTCATCTCGGATGCCAGCAGACAAAACGGTCTCTCATCATCGCGTCCAGTGGCAGTTCTACGATTTTTATTGTAGTTTGTATTGATTTTAATCAAGGAAGTTTCATGTAAATTGGACAAAAGCAGCACCTTATGATAAACATGCCACGCCGACTTATGAAAGTGGATATCAGCAGGTCAGTCCTAGCCAAAGAATAAGCCAAGGAACAAGATTACCTTTAAAACTGAAGGACGCTTAAGCTTCGCCTTTAAGAGTGGAACGCTATAGCGTTATCGGGCCCCATTCGCATCGCCTTCTCTTTTGGCTCTCCATGCACTTCCTGCCAGTGGGCAGGAAGTGCGGCGGATATGGCCTAGCCAGTAGCATGTCTAGCTCGCAACCAAAAGGTCGTGGGTTGGAATCCCGCCTGAAATTCTCCCAGTTTTACTTGAGGAAAATTATTTACTTTATAAATTGAAATCATTTGCGACATGCGGCGACCTTTAATTCATATTACATGTGATGTCTTTAATCACTTCCATTCCACGTGTAACGTCACGTTTCACGTGACTGTTGGAGGTTGTTTGAAATTCCCTGCGCAAGGTCATGGGGCTGTGACGTCATGACCTTATCGACCAATCGGGATTTCCCAGTCACAACACCACCAACGGAGACGCCGGCTTTTCTGCGACACGAGCTCCTTAACGCTTTAAAAATTAAAACAGTGGACGACACACAAACAAACGAGGAGGTCAGCCGGTAATTGCATCAAGGAGTGGCAACAGTCCCAGGGAGAGCCGCTTTAGTTTTTGCGGTATCATCGGTTTCTTCGTTAGGCGGCTCTGTTATCAGTTTCGGTCACTACTTACGCATTATATTTAACAGTCGAAAACATTGCACAATGCCGTGCTTATTTGTCAACACACAAACACTTTGCTGGATACCCGATTATCCCCAAGAAATACAATTAGATCGTAGTAATTGAACGCCTCATAGCGTTTTTTTTTCTCTTGCCGCTCACGTCCTACCATTGCAAAGTATCTATAGTTAAAAAATAATTATGTATTGGCGAAGAACTTACTTCGATGAGAGACAGAACTGGAGACCCATGTCCTCTGCAAGCATACACCTATGGTGTATTTTTATTATTCTGCTACGACAGAAAAAGAAGAAAAAAGAGGAGGATGCTATGGGAGGAAGGTGCAGGACAACAAGTTAAACACGCCTTTGCCTTGAAAAACGTTTCTGGCTTTTATGTCACGTAGGTGTTCGTGCCCGCCATACAAATATCTGGCATTCGCGAACCGAGATGTAAAACCTGTCCAGTGAAAACGGCCGTCTCCAACAATTTGTATAAAAGGCACCATTGCGTTTAATGATAATAATAATATTAATAATGTTATTAATTCCTTTATTTTTTACCACAAAATTTTAAAGGTGAACATGGGAAAAAGATGTAAAAACAGCTTGACTGACGCCTAGCCACCCCAAACAAACAGTCGCTAAGCAAGCACCGAAGGATTTGTACAATAACATTTGACAAATTCATAACATGAGTGAAAAGTCGTCCCACAAAAGAAACAGCGTTTTACAAAGCAATAACACATTGAGTCAACACACACATCCCTAAGAGATATATCACATTCCAACTAAGCTCAACAAAACCAGTGCTCATTGTTGATAATAAGGTTTGACATAAAATATTCCCGTAGAATGCTCACCGATGTACTGCTGATATCTATATCTCGCCTAGTCAGCTGATTAAGGGTAGTTGGTAAAGTAGATGCCCTATTTTGATATTCGTAATTAGTTCTCGAAAAGGGTACTTCCCAAGGTTCCTTAATCCGTGTTGGATATGTATATACCTTTCTGTTTTAGGTTCGCTAGGTCTTCGAGGTGACGCTGGGGTAGAGTTTTGATATTTTAAGATGTCTTCTCTTAAAGATAAGATATTTTTCACATAAACGATATTTCTATAAATCAAACATTTTTACTACACCACGTTGACCAAAAATATCACTAACTGTAAATTTAATGTCAACATTACACATATTTCTTAGTATCTTTCTTGAGAACATAATTATTTTCTGGAGGTTGGTATAGGGTGCCCCACATGAGATGACCATGATTTGACAGTGAATAGAATAATGAATTATACAAAATTAAATTTGTTCTGAGTGGTAAGGTGTGTTTATGCCTATATACAATAACGACTATGCTAGATACTTTAGATATACAGTGATGTCTGGTTGATATGGACACCTGCGTTCCTCCCAAAAATCATCAAAAACGTGTGTTGTCCATAATAACGAGACAAAAATGCACGCATTTTCTTAGCGTGTCTCTGAAAATGGTGTCCTTATAGCGGGGTATCCATATTAACGAAGTCCATATTAAAGAGACATGACTGTAATAAAATTATTATGGTCATCCCATGTTAGGACCCTCTTTATTTAAAAACCACGCCTAAGGTTTTAAATTAAAAAAAATTAATCTGAGCAGATTTAAAAAAAATGTCCTTAGTAATATTGATACGCCTATTTTTTGGTCGCATCAAAACTGCCTTCGTTTTATTCACGTTTATTCTTAAACCATTATGTTTCCTCCAAACATCAAGCTTTTTTTAGTGTTTCATTCGCATCTTTTATAAAAACCGAGGCGTTATCACCGTTAAAAAATAGGCTTGCGTCATCAGCATAAATACCAAAGTATATCGATGGACTTATGTTTAATATGTCATTTATATAAATGGTGAACAAGAAAGGCCCTAGAATACTTCCTTGAAGAACGCCTGATACAATCAATTGGATACCAGACAAGCGACCATTTATATTAACATATTGCAAAGTCAAAGGGTCTAGAGCAGGGCAGCGACTAAAGGTGTTCAATGCCATTCCGCCTTTCCAGAAAACGAACGACGTGATCTATAAATCTCAGTTCTACATCTACGAATGTCACGCAGCGACATTGGAATGGAGTTTGTGAACCTACTAAAAGAAATGGTATTCTGAGAAAGAAAATGCGGCAAGTCTCGACGTAAGCATGAGCGAATGTTGATAATTACAAAAACCGTAGCGCGACCGAAAAAAACAACACAAAGAATTGTCCTTTGAATTCTTATTCATTGGGTTGGTGAGTAGCTCACATGAGTTTCACCACAAATGCTAGGTGCTAAGTTTTACAGCATGTGCTGCCCCTTTGACGCGTTGCTGACAAAAAAAAGTAACCGATTACAACTACAAATATTTTGTTGAAAAATGTAACATATTAGAGTGAACAATTACTGCATCACAAAAAAGAAAAATTACTACAAAGTAATTGACTACTTTTTGACGTTACTTATTTTATTTTTTCATTACGAAATAAAAAATGAGTACATATGTTCAAAGTGGTCACATTTTGTTTCTTTTTGTCATTCACAGTTATTGCTAATATCATTCATCACTTCCTTCAGGAATAGAGATAGACATAGGAAGGAAGAGAGAGAGCGTATGAGAGAGGAGGATAATTAAACAGCCACATGCTGGACTAGTTGATCCCTGATCTAGTATCAAGAAAAAATCGTCGATGAGATAACATTCTATTCTTAGTACGCTCTATACAAGCACGCGCTGGTGAACTCTTTTGAGATGGAATGGGGAGGGGGGGGGGGAGGGGGGGGGGGGGGAGCTCTTCGTCGTGCCTAGATGAGTTCCGTGCAGAACAGTCATCTATGCCGAGGCAAATCCGGATCGTAACAACCTGTACACAGAAAACGAAGCACTCTCGAAAGTTCAAAAGTCAGAAAGTGACTGAGCACGTTGACATTCTAATCCTTCTGGTATCTTTGTATCTTTGTTAAAGAAGTCATTAAACGCTTTTTAAACTTTTTTCTGTTTAGCTTTCCTCCTCAACTGATAAATCGCGCATTCTACCAAACATTTAAAGAAGACGGAAAGGGGGAGTCCCCTCTTGCTCGGACTCTCGTTTCTAGGGGGACACAGCGATTCTCCCCTAAAAGATTACCCCTTCGCTCAAAATTCAAACAAAAGTTGCTTTCTCCACCCCGTTCACCCCGAAGCTGACGGTACTGTGAAAGCTACGTGCTTGTTGGGCCAGGCACACTTTTGCCACGTGATCACGCTCTCTCGGGTTTACCCACACGCGGGGAATGAGGTCAGGTGATGAAAGGGAGGCGGCTGATTGGTCGGGCAAGCGCGTAGCTTCCACCACAATGTCAGCTTAGCTATGAAGGGAATAAGTGAGGTCCGGTGTGGTGTGACGTGCGTTTGGGCCCGGTGAGGCGCTGCGGGGCCCCCACGACGCGCTGCGGGGGCCCGGTGACGAGCTGCGGGGGCCCGGTGACGCGCTGCGGGGACCGCGGATGTATCACAGTGAAAAGGCAGAGAGCTTACGAAGGGAAGGAGGTACGAAATAGTCCGCTGTCTTTTTAAATTTTCGTACCGAAAGTCAGGCTTTTGAATTTCTACCTTTTTTTCTTTTGGCCCACTGAGCGATGTGCTATTAGTAAAATCCCAATATAAATTGGTTTATTCCAGCCCAAAATTCGTTTCATGGGCCCTATAAGTTGTTCATGGGTCAAAAAAAAGTGTCCAGCATTGGTTCAACATAAACGAGTGACAAAGTGGATAGTTGGGCAGGCCATTTTGTTTATAGTTTTAAAACGCCAAAGCGCCGAAAAAAGACAAGGACCCTGACGAAGAGATACAATACGAGGCGCACTCGCAACTCTTGTTTACTCAGAAAATATATACCTAATATGGGCCCCCAACAGCCAGTCAGTCATCAGCGTGTCGGGGCAATTCTTGTCTAATATACTGAAATTATTTCTTTGGTAGGGTGACTGCCGCCTCATTAAAGAAATCTACACCCTTATCCCGAATTCCACATGCCTCGTGCACCTCTTTGCTTGTTTTATCTTGGTATTGAGCCAAAATGTGAATGTCCTGCAACACAATCGGGCTAGTTCTACAATGAAAGGCGAGATGACCAAACTATTTAGCTCGCGTAGCTGCCGCATGCTCGCGGGCACGGTCATTAACGCAGCTGCCCGTCTGGCCAGTGTACACAGCGCCGCAAGAAAGGTATTTTGTTATCAACTCCCGCGGCACACTCAGCAATCTTTTTTGTTGTTTTTTGCCGCAATGATGAGGTTTGCGGGGGCTGTTTATTTTATGGCAAAGTCGAACCATCCGATTAGGAGCTGAGAAAAACACAGGAAAGGTTGAAACAATGGGCCACTTTCTTTAAATGATGTGAAACTAAGTGCAAGTAAGGAATAAACGCCGGCCTTACATTGGGCCTCTCGTGAGTAGGTTCGCCTGTTCTTCCGAGCACTGCGAACAAACTTTTGGCGATCTCGCTTAAACACCTTTACGAAAAACCCCTGCCTCTTGCAGTTTTTTTTTTTGTCGAGCCAATTTTTTTTTTTTTTTGAACGGAATGCTTGCAAATTATTTTTAGAGCAGCCCCTAAGCACGTTTTGGCGAAGCTCCTTGTGACTAACTTTTGACTAACAATGCTACTTTTAACTAACCTTGACGAACAAATAGATTTCGACTTTGCCATAAAATCAACAGCCTCCGGCGACAGTCTGATCCTCGCCGCAAAAAACACTAGTCTAAATTTCCTGAGTGTGCCTCGGGGGTTGTTTACGAAATACCTCTCCCCTGCGGCGCTGTTGTCGCGACCGAGCAGTTGTCCGTGACTTGGTGTGCGGTAGGGAGCCAAGCCAGGCCAGGACCTCATCAGGACGCAGGAATCGGGAAGGACCAGCGAGCAGGAGGGGTGTCTCGTATAACTCTATTTCTTTACAAATTGAAAGATTCAACTTTAGAGCACTTGAGAACACACGCTAGCAGCCGCCTGCATGTGCTTTTATAGTGTCGTATTTCCCCATAACCTGAGCAGGAAATCTCCACGGTCCATGCCTCGACCAAAGTGGTGGGGCCATTGTTCCTAACGTCCAGGCACGCCCCTCCCCTCTCCCTCACACACCACTACTCACGTCACGCACATCGATGGGCCAGACGTCCTTGATCACTGTGTCGCCGGTCAATCTGGGCGGTCCACGACGCCTACGAAGTCCGGATGGAAGCAGATAGATAATTCTTCCTAATTGCAGGCGTCTTGGCTTCCGTGCGGTAGCGAAATAATCCTATAAACGCTCGAAGCTGGTGAAGGGGCGTGTTTGTCCAGAAGCGTCCCAAAGCTGACGGGGCGACGAGGGGCCGGTTGGTAGTTAGTTCCGGTGAGGACACTGGTGTCGGTCAACTTGATAATTTCTAGTTGGAGGCCACGTCGTCCCTTTGTACAATGGCAGGTTGACGACCCCATGGCGCCTCTCGCTTTGCTTCCGGGCACAGCTGACCAGAGTTACCTGGCGACGACGCTCAGGGCGACAATAGTCACGTGGGGACTTTCGCAACACTGTCTACATTGGCCAGACGGGTAGATGCGGTAATGAACGTGGCCGCGAGCATGCGGCAGCTACTCAAGCTAGCCTGGCTGGTCATCTTGCCATTCATTGTACCACATGCGCTTGCACGCCTGTGTTGCATGACATTACGATTTTGGCTCGATACCAAGATAAAACAAGCAGAGAGGTGCACGAGGCATATTAAAATCGTGACAAGGCTGTAGATTGCGTTATGAGGCGTCAGTCGCCCTATCAAAGAAATAATTTGAATATATTAGACAAGAATTGAACCGACAAGTTGATGACTGACAGGTTGACGGGGGCGTATGTGAGGCATGTAATTTTCGAATACACAACAGGTGTGAGAGCTACCTTGTGCCATATCTCTTCGTCTTAGACCTCGTCCTTGTTTGGCGCTTTAACATTTCAAAAATAAACAAGTGACGCACAGCGTGACAGAGCGGTTATTACGTGAAAAAAACTCAACTCAATAGTTCTAGCTCGTTGAGAAACATATGTTTGATTACTTGTAATTCATTACAAAAAATAGTGATTGGATTACAGCGAACGTTACGGTAGAAAAAAGTGGTTTAATCTTAAAAAATTGCAATAAAATGTAATTGATTACAAGTAATCAGCTACTTGTAACTCGTTACGTAATAGTCACTACTGTCACATTTAAAAACGAAAACTTGATTCCCAAGAAATTAAAATAAACATTTCATTATAAACTGTATTGCTGAATATCTTCGCTCCATCGAAAAAAAAAGTATTTGTTTTGATATAATTTATTTTAAATAATAGTAGCAATGTATTTTAATTTTAGCAATGCTGTCGAACACTCCCGAATTCGCACAAAGGACGCTTCGACCTTACGTCTACCAGGTCTTTAATTTAAAAAGAAAACACTTAAAAAAAGTTAGAGTTGAATTTTTGGTGTCTTTTTATCTCGTGAATCTCAATATCACGTTCGTTTTCGACGAAGGTGTAACTAAACGCGAGAAAACAGGAAAACCTCCGACCAGTCGTGACGTCATACTAGGACCTTTGGGTCGCCAAGCGCGTGTCGCCAATGTGGGCAGCGCGTGTAATTGCCAGCTTGCCAGGTATATTTTTCCGCACTGACGCCAGTCGTGACGTCTATTTCTGATCTTTCTGAAAATCAGCAAGAGCGCGCGTGCATAGCTTTGACGGGCGCTGAAGATGCGCGGGAGCAGGGATTCCGAAAACTCCTAGTATGACGCCAGCCCCGGGAAGGAGGCGCTTCAGCGGTACTTTAAAATTAATTTCTGCAGCCTCCGTGCACCAATTTGAAAAAAAAACTAATCTCGATATTCGTGATCCTGGAGGCCAAACGAAGACGATCTATACGTGTTGTTCCTCAAATACAGAACCCCTTCAGTTTCTCTTTAAATGCTTAGGAATAGTCACATTTCCCGGAATGTATTGGTCCTGTGTAATTTTCTTTTTCAGTACGCTGTTTGATTTGCCGACGTGCCTTATCGCCACGTAGATTTTATTTTTTATTGAATTGGCCGCTGACTTGGGGTTTCCACGTCGCGTACCGCGATTCTGTGACCATAAATTCCAGCCGAAACATCGCCGGTCTTAATCACAACTACGTATATAGGAAGAATTGACACTCGTGACTCTTAACCGCGGGCAATTTGGCTTTTTAAGTGTGCACTGTAATACGTCTCGCCCATTTCGCTTAAATGATTTTGTCCTTCCGGAGCAGGCCAGCGTTGTAACGATACATTTCGGGGCAAAATGCAGCCCGTATCTCCAAACGACTGGATCCCGCTTGTACTCTCGTCCGAGCTCGCAATCAACTAAGTGAAGTCGCAGAGATCATGGCGGCGGCAGAGGAGCACGTGGATACTGCAGATCGGCAGTCAGTGGCTAGTCGTCAGAAACTTCGGCTTTATAGGGCTGAAGTCGTCCTATCACGCTAGCGTCAACAGCGTTCACTCGCCTACTTCGAAGCTTGTACGATCATTCACCTGGGTCGCGTTCTCCAGTGGCTCATGTGTGAATTCAACGTTAAAACCTACCTATAAAGGTGTATTCCCGTTGTTTATTATTCTTGCATAATTGCAAACAACGTCGTAAATTTATAGCTCATTCGAAATTTCTAGTCTCATTACCGCATTAGTATAACCTCTAATTTAAATTGTAAAAAGGAAAATGTGTGCATGACAGTATGAGTGTATGCTATGTTGTTGAAGGATATATTCAAGAATCACTGATAAGGAAGGCTGGTATATGCGGTTAGCTAAACGACTAGTGGGTCGAGTGCGGAATTGGGGAGGAGATCGAACAGTCACGCCTCTTGCGGTACGCTTCAGCTGTGGGGACAACAAACCTTATTTTCTTGTTTGTTTTTGATCCGAGAAATCGAAGATGACGATTCCAAGGCCGCTCCTCGTGCGACTAAAGCACGGGTCAGAGCGAAGCGCTCGTGCCCAGGCCGTGCTAGGCGAGATTCAAGTTCTTTGTTATGTTGTGTTAGTAAACACCGGGCTGTGTGGACAACAAGCTCGATGAAGCGCCCCCTATAGTTCGATCCCCTGCCCAATAGCGTCCGTGCATATATGTCAAAAGAATTCACTCGAACTCGAGGGATTGTCCTTAGCGACTTTTCATCCTTGAAGTCTTCATGTCCGCAGAATATCGCGGTGCCTGGATCAATGCAAACTGGGTGGGTACAGCGTAAGTTTGGAGCATATGAACTTGGTATCAGAACACCTCTTGCCTGGGGCTGGGAGCTACTCTTTCCGCGCGTTGAAGATAACGCGCATCACTATACTCGTGTTCCACCTCATGATCATGTACCGCAGCCGAAAGCTACAAGAGCAAGTGTCTTGTTCTAAGATCGCACCTGCATTACATGCTGGAACATTCACGTGCAAGGAGAGCAGCGGCCCAAGTTAAGAACATCGGACTTCCAGCCCTCACGGCGGTACATATACTTAAGTGAAACGGATTATAGGAACACTGGCTCATGCGAGGGCTGATTACGTCAACTGCACTTGCAACTGGGCCGATCCGAGAGTACTACATATGAGTTTTTTAAGCGAAACTAAAGCACATTGAAAATCTAGTTTTGGAAATATACATATTACGCAATTCTGGTGGCATAGTTATCCCAGCTATTTCAGATATTATTTGTGCTTGTCATGAGTTCATGTTGCCCACGGCCTCTGGATCCCTGCCGCTTTGGTACGGCCTGCCGCTTTCACCAGGAGATGCATAGAAACAGCGATCCACCCGAGTTTCCTGACCTTGTGGCTGGACGAGAGGAACAGCGGTCGCGGGCAATTAATTCGCGTGGATCGGGCCTTCGCCTCTCTCCCGCTTGTTTGCAGCCAGTCACTGTGACCGCTAGCGGGCGACGTGTGCTGACCGAGCGTGTCGTTGTAGTCGGCGTTCCGCGATTCGAGAAACACTCACTCCAGTGATAACGCCGCAGATAGCAACCAAAACAGAGATCAACCGAAACATCACGTCGCGAATTGACGACGAGATGTTACTTTCGGTGGCGTTACGATAAGGACCAGCAATTGCCAGCGATGATTCTGATGGTATGTGTAAAAAGAACGGTGGACGCTTGGAATAAATCCGTCCTAAAACCATCACCGGTAAAGGTTGACAATCTCACATCACTCTTATTTCCATTCTTAAGAGTAGAATTTATCGAACTAAATGAATGAGCGTACAACGAGCTTATGACAATTCGAAGATTACGTAAACCCCTAAACTGTAAGTAAAAAAGAAAAGAAAAAGAAAACAGAAAAAAAGTTGACACGAACACTGAAAGGTTTTGAACACAGCTGAAATTTTATTTTTCAAAAAGTTTTAACTAAACACAGTAACAAAAATAAAAACGAGATGGAGGAATCGAACAACCTCTTTTCATAGCTGCGTCACCAAACTTTATGACTCGTCATGAACTGTGTCAGTAAGTTCTGTGTTTGAGTTGTGGAAAGAAGGTACGTGTTTGTTTTCTTCGTCCTCGTTGTTTTTCTCAAGATGCTTATTTAAAAACTTTTCTGAAAAAAAAATTAAAGTCCTTTACAAATCTTTGCAATGCAAAATTAGAGCGGAGCTCTCGAGGAAGAGGAGGGGAGGCTATGTCCCTTCTTCTCTCCTGTACACCCCTCCTCCTCCTCCCCTCCTCCTCCGTTTCCGCTACGCGGTGACGCTAGATTCCAGGTCCAGACTCTATCACAATCGTGTTCACTTTGCTGGTTGTGACAGGTACCGCCACATATTTACTCCGCGAAACTTTACGCAAGATACCTACGAGGGATAATTTAGCATGTACAAATGATATGTTGAGGAAGGATTGAAAAGGTTTAGAGGATAAGAGACTTAACGATTTAAAACAGTCCTAGAATTTGTTTCTTTTGGGCGTGTCAGCAATTTTTGCTTAAAAATGTCTTGCTTAGAACAAACAATTTATGCTTGTTTTAAACGAAAGCATAGCTCCAGCCACTTGTGAAGTAGCACACCATTACTGCTTCCCTCCCGTGAAGCAGCTGCGAGGCGCGAGACAAGATTTTACGAGATCGCGTGATGATCCGTCGCTTGAAGCTCCGTCAATGAAAAGGTCAATAATACACAGCAGGATGGAGTTTCGATTAATCATGGTGTGACAAAGTCGCGCAGCGTGAAGTGCCTCCAACCAGCGCCTTTTGTATAGTTACACTATGCTTGTCGAATTCTCTCCAAGAGATGTCCAGGCACGTTGCACCACCTCACAACGTGCACGAATAGCTAAATAGCGCCGCCAACCACCGTATGTTTCTTTTTTTTTCCCCTAGCGTGTGGTATTTATATTTTATTGGAAGATATATTATATATATGTTTTTAACAGCACGTGAAAAACCTTTCTAGATGAGACCACCCTGATTTAAAAAAGTTTTGGTGACACAGAAACTACAAAACAAGCACGGCCAGGTGGCGCTCGGAGAGCGCAAACGCGGAGAAAGCTTGGCCGCCTTCTTCGGCGGCAGTTTGTGGCTTTGGCAGTTACATTGAATCGCTCACACTGAAATACTTGGCGCCGACTCGTTGGTGGGTGAATAACAAAACGAATAAGAAATAATATTCAGCTGAAAACCACGAGTCGGTGCCGTATTTCGGAAATGCATGCCTATGCGGAGGGCAAGTTCGTCTGCTTCTCGCGCAGGGGGTAGCGGTGACGTCAGAACGCCGAGCCCCGATTGGCTGATCGCGGTCCCCTATCTGAGCGTCGTCTGCTCCTTTGCAACGTCGTCTGCTCGCAACGTCGTCTGCGTCTGTCTTACCTTTCCTGCGACTTTTGCAAGTGGAGAGGCCAGATTCACGAAACTATCTTACGCCAAAAATATGCGTAAGACAAAACTTAAAAACAAATTCGTATTCACGAACCGAAATTTTCGTAAGTTTTGCGCAGGTTACGACAAAATCCTACGACAGCTCCGAAGCTACGCACTTGTTACGATCAAATCAGCATGGCCGACAGCGTCGCGGTCGCGACGACCAACGGACGTTTATTTTTTCTACGTGCGCTTCTCTCGCGTCCCGACTTCAAGCAGCAAGAAAAAAGTAAAAGTACTTGAACCAGACCACGACGAACAAGAACGCTGGATCCACAAACACCCGGGAAAAGCTCCAACGGCCACGATTCCACCGACACCGACCAAGCGAACTCGGCAGATAGGCCTAGCAGCCACTCCGACTCGGTGACCGTCTGCCCACGACCGGCTGGCGTGCTGAATGGAATGTGCCCGCGCGACCCTTGTGAACCCTTCCCGTATTATACTGTGATCACTGACCTCAATTTTAGATTAAGAGGTCAATCTCTTCCTCTTGTCATCTCCTTGTTTTCCGAGGCAACGGTGACTCTCGCCGGTGAAAAAGCGGTGAATATCCGACAGACGCAGGAAAGGTAAAGGAGCCATCGCTTTGACTAGCAGACGTAAAGCAGACGACGTTAACTGCGCCAACCCGCCGACGCCGTTAAAGAATGAGGAGTCTTGCCGCACACGAAAGGGGGGAAAAGTATTTGGGAGGGAACTTGCGGACACTAACACGCTCACTCTCGGTTCTTAGCAAACAAACCTCGGCGTCTCGGGACACCTCGCCAGTGAGTACTTTGACTTCCTCCTTGATGCGCGTCTGCTAGTTGTTCGACAAAAACAACGAACCGCTCGAGTTATTTCGTCTGCCTTCTCTGAAAGGCGAAGTCGAGCTCGCTCGTAAAGACCTGCACTTCCGAAAGTCGCAGGAAAGGTAAGACAGACGCAGACGACGTTGCGAGCAGACGTTGTTGCAAAGGAGCAGACGACGCTCAGATAGGGGACCGCGATCAGCCAATCAGGGCTCGGCGTTCTGACGTCACCGCTACTTCCTTTCATGCGCAGAAGACGAAAATGAGCCCACTTGCGAGGCGTATAGCTTCTGTTAAACGTTTTACAGACGCTTTTTAATTTTGTAGTACGATTGCGTATCTCGTTTTCAACACTATAGGAGCTGACGGCAATGTTAATGTGTAGAGGTAAATTACAGAGTATCTGTAAAACAAAATGTAACTCAGAGTTTGTAAAAAAATGAAGGACGCTTACAATTCTCTGAAACACCGAATCGGGGCGCAGCTCTTGAGGAGGGAGGAGGGGGTGAGGGCGGAAGGAAGAGTACGCCCCTTCTCCCACTCCGTACCTTCGGCTTGCCTCCTCTCCTGCTCCCCTCGCATTTACCGGAAAATTTTCGCTATATTTAGCGGGAAATCTCTTTCGTTAAATTTTATGGGAAAAGTTCCTGCTAGATTTAGCGGTAACATTTCCCCCGCTAAATTTAGCGGGAAAACTTTCTACGCTAAATTTAGGGGGAAATTTTTTCGCCGGGAATTTGTCAGGGAGATATTTCCACTCAAATTGAGCGGGAAAAATGTTCCGCTAAATTTAGTCGCGAATTTTTTTTCCGCTAGACAGCGGGGAAATATTCCCGCTAAATTTAGAGGGGAAATTCTTCTGCTAAATTTAGCGGAGAAAGTTTCGCGCTCAACCTAGCGGGGAAATGTTTTCCGCTAAATTTAGCGGGGACTTTTTCCCGCTATATGTATAGAGCGTAATTTTTTCCACTCAGTTGATCGTGGAATTTTTCCGCGAAATTTAGCGGAAAATGGTTGCCCTCATGACGTTCCACATGACGTCACGTGTGACATCATTATGAGAAACGTCCCATAATGCACATGCGCTATTACGCAGACGCCGACGGCGACGGCGACTCCGTTCAACCCGGAAATGAGCACCCGGCGAGCTGCGCTCGAAAAGTAAAAAGAACAATTTTGTTCCTAGCAAAAACAAGCCATTTGGGCTGTTTTTCCCAGTACCTTTCTCTAAACATTTCTTAGAATGTCCCTTTCTGTCGGTGCTGCTGTGGCAACATCATTGAGTCTCCTACGTAAGAGATGGTTGGCTTCACTACACCACAGGCTTGTGCTGAACACCCATGTGGCTCCACCGCACGTAAGCGACCCCTACCGTTTGCTGTCTCACCTCCGCTTGCGACTGCTCGGAGTCGACAAATTGTGTAGCTTTATACGAGGCGCTGCCCCAACAATCCGGTTCTTTCCTCCACCGTGACTGCCCTACAAGGACAGATTGCTCAGGGGGATTCGGGTCACTAGAATGTTTAATATTTATATATACTTGGAAAGTCAGAGCACGGTGCAATCTCAAGGAAATGCAAGCATCGAAATCTGTTGTCGCATTTTTGTGACAGGCTGAAAGGTGGTTCTAGTTGCTAGCAGCTAGCAGGCGATTCATTACGAGCCTTCTAAACATCACAATGTTCAGCGAGGCACGTGAATCCAGACGTTTTAATGACTTGTACTTTCTGTGACTGTTCTAGCCTTCATTCTGCTGATGTACTGGAAGGGAGATTCCGCCCGAATAGTGACAAGGTAAGCCCCAATCTCTGCTACCCCTGCCTATTGAGGCTTCTTGTATTCTTTTTTTTTTTTGCTATTTTAATGCGCGAATGTTACCTCTTGGCGAAATCAGGGATCACTGCGTTTTTCGTCTCAGTTGTAATGTAAATAGGGTTCTAGTATAGAAGTTTTAAGGCTTATACGACCACCCAATGCATACATAACTAGTGAGGACGTTCTACCTTGAGGTATTTCGCTTACCGAAAGGGTGTATCTTGGTGAGTTTAAGTGTGACCGCACCTCTTCGATAGACAACGAGCGCACAGGCAGATAATCGACGGCTGTAACTAAAGCAAACGTTGCTGTTGTGAAGAGACTTGCTAAGATGATCCCCGACTGAAAACGAGGAGGTCCTGAAGATTAGTTAGCCGGAGATTAGCTTCGATGATTCTTCATGCTGACCTTCGTCTCAAAAACAAACTTAACGATCGGCCCAGGGAGCACCTCGTCCTGCTGGAGGCCTCAGAAAAAGAAATGCTCGATTTGCTTCTTGACCTACCTATAAAGTCGGCCTACACAGAGTGTGTTTCAGCAGCATTCTTCGGGGGTTGTGGTAGACATTGCATTTTCTATTTCTATGGTAATAGCATGCGTTTTTATTCCAAACACTGCCCCTTTACATGTGATGCTGCGCGCGTCTTGGATTTCTTGTTTCTTGCCATCAATTGCTCGAAAGCTAACGCCGAACACCAGCCACGAACGTCGAATGACGTACGCGGTAATTCCGAATGCCGGAGTCAAACGATCAGGATTTACGTTTAAACAGTTATTAGAGACCACCATGGTCGAGACCAGGGTTGGGCAGAAATACTCAAAAATGTATTTGGAAATACAAATACTGGGATACATTGAAATAGCAGCTAAAATACTGATACTAAAATACATCTATAAAAATGTATCGCGATACGTATCGGAAATACATTTTAAATAGAGGCAAAAAGTATTTGGAAATACAAATACAGGAATACATTTTAGAAAGGCAGAAATACAAATACAGAAATACTGATACTGCAATACATTTTTCAAATTTGTTTGAGATGCCAACTGAGATGAAGTTTGAAGTGGATGTTTTTGATCCCGAAATTACTTTCCGTAGGCTTGGCACTTTGCGATACGGTGCCATCCCTGTTGTGAGGGTCCTTCTTGCCGACCCTCCGCCACCGACACATGAATTGCAGTCCTCAAGTTTCGCCTAGCATCATCTAAACAGAGACATCGTGGATTGCGACCTGATATTGCCGGCACAGGTGCGAGCTCTCCGAGAAACAGCGCGCTCGAGACGAGTTGCAGGCGTACGAACTATGGGCCGGCACAGCGAGGCCACGTCTGGCCTCCTTCCTGGGTTTCGGATCACCAGAGCAGCGGGTCACGCTCACATCAGCTGATGACGTACCCTTGAGCCGTGCAATATTACGGGCGCAGCTGCAGACGCATTCGAACATGTGTTAAACATTACTGCGTGAGTCATCCTACTATTCCACCACCACCACCACCACCAGGCTCGTGCTGCAACGGACTGTGACTCAGCTTTGCCGGCTGGGAGAGTCGGTTAGCAGCGGGCGTTGGATGCCAGCAAACAATGGCTCAAGAAATCCCTACCTAAGGACCTGCGGTGGAAGATGCTCCGACTCCACTCCTGGCGCGCCACCTGGTTCGAGTCCCCGACTACGCAACACTTCTCAGAAGAGAGAAGAGGACGCATAGAAAAATAGTTTGGAGAATCGGAACGGACCTTGGTCAGCATAGTAACAATGCCCCAGCATCTCCTTGACCCTGGTGCCCTCAGAAGTAAAAAAAAAAATGCGTTTGGATTTGTATTTTTTTTTCGGAGGGGGGGGGAAGTATTTCTCAAGAAATGTAACGAAATACATTTCATCCTGATTGTATCGCGATACAAAGAAACATTCCAAATGTATTTCGATACAGGAATACAGATACTGGTGAAAAAAATGTATCGCGATACAGAAATACAGATACGAAATGTATTTCTGAAATACTATCGCGATACATTTGTATCGCGATACTGCCCAACCCTGGTAGAGACAAAGGCAGCTATATTGAAATCTGTATGCTAACTGGTGCAGACATCCGAACGCGATAGCGAACGTTCGCGTTATCATGGGGTCCGTCAGAGCGGTTTCAGTAGCACCCAGACCGCGGTAACAGGAACGTGTGCATTTGTCGCAAACAGGACTCTCAATTAATTCTACCACAACTATCGACAGGTACGAAAGTTTTGAACACAGTTTTTTTGCACGCAGACGTGAGATCTAGGCCATACCGTCTGGTATATTTTCGAGACGCCCTGGTTGGATTGGCACTGCCCCCCAAGGTGGCCCCTCTGGGGGCGTACCAATACAATCATGTCTGGGCAATAACATTCAAAAATGCCAAAAGCAAAAAAAAATCTTGCTGTGAACAATTTTACGGTTAAGGAGGGCCTGTGCGTCGTGGTCGACCCAAGGAATCCAGGACACACGCCTGAAACTTCACTGGCTGCTGTACCATGTCCCCGATGATGAAGTGCGAGCGGCTCTGGGCGGCCTATAGAAAGGTGACTGAACTTGCCGATACATGCGGCGTGCACAAGGGGGCACGCGCCTGCGTTCGACGACGTGCTTCGTGTACCCTCAGGATCAAGCCGGAAGTTACCGTGGAGGCTCTTCCACAGCAGTTGCGCGTCGCCGGAGATTTGGAGCTCGTGTTTGTGCCAGGCAGAGAGCACTGCTGTGCCTTTCGTGTCGAGTGGAAGGGCCGCATACGGCGGGAGTGTCGCGTGCCGTGCTGTGCTCTCTGTCGTCGTTTTGGCCACGAGGAGAGCCAGTGTGTGATGGACTTACGCGAATGTCACTGCGCCCATGGGCGACGACGACGCCTCCGAGTGCCTGATGGACGGCCGAGAGGAAGACTGCCAGTGGCGAAGGTTGTGAGCAATGTCGCGCGGCAACGTTGCCCAGCGAGCTCCGCTCGGGATAAGGACGGAAGCCGGAACGGCGGCGAGCAACGCCTGAAGCCTGAACCTCGGGCTGCGCGAAGCTACCACTCGGACGGAAAGGCGTCGCCGAGGCCTCGGCTTAGGCTGCTGCGAGGACACGCAGCGAAGAGCAAGACGTCATGAACGCCGAGAACGTAGGCTCCGGCGGTGTAGTCGCCAAGCGAGCTCGTAACCAAGACGTCGGCGATGGACTGAACCCCTGTGCCATTCTTCTCGACGAGCCGCCTCAAAGCGACTCCCGTACGTCGTGCTACCGTCAAGCCGAAGCCCAACATCCCACCGGACGGGCGACCGCCGGCGACAACACCAATCGCTCCTATGTAAAGGAAGGCCCGAGCTCGACTGGACACCTCGGCTGAAGCTGGAGAGCGACGAGATTCGGAGGGGACGGTGTGTCATGAGGCGCTACGTCGAAGCACGGTTAGAGACCTTCGGCAATCCTGTTGGTGGAATGTTGACCGTGCGACACACCGGGCGATACAGCTGACACACTGGGCGACACACCGGGCCTATGAGTCCGACGTCTCCCCTTGTTGCGGGCTTTAGCTGAGCAAGCTGGCTCAATGCTTGTGAATGGGGACTTGCTTAACACAAGAAACACACACAGAAAAAATATGGCATTCGCACCGCTGGACAAGCAACATTTAATAATAGGCAGGGTAAACGAAAACCAACGTAGACACCAAGAGGGCTCGTAACATCGCACACAAAACAAGCGTACGCCCAATGTCAAAACGAAGTCATTTATAACATTCCATTAGCATGTGGAAGGTGTTATATTGGGCAGACAGGGCGCTGTAGTAATGATAGAACCAGGAAATACTGCCACATCTCTTCGAAACTTGATGCAGCAGGACACCGTGCAGCCCATTGTCGTGCATGCCAATGCGAGGCAGCGGATGAACGTATACATCGTAGGTCGACATAAAAAAATCAACTCGCCCGTGAACTACTGGAAGCCCTAGCCATCGAAGAAAAAGTCGAGGACTCAGTTAGTGCTTCTTCCTTTACACTACACAACTCAGAGAAGATTTTTCCTGCGGAGTGATATGAGTTCCAGGCAAAGGTAGAAGAAGAGGAGGATCGCTTAAAGAAAACAGAATAGAAGGGGATCAGAACATTCTGACAGCAAAAGGTCAATGCGTTAAAGGAAAAGCATACGAATTAAGTATAAAGAAAAAAATAGATCAAGTCTAAAGAATTAAAAAATCTAAGTTAATGTATATGAAAATCAAACCGAAATCAAGCATTAGCAAAGAAGGGAAAGGAGGCATCATTAAATGTTGCTAGTCCAGGGGGCGAATGTTATATTTTTATCTATGTGTGTTTTTATGTTCAGCTGGCCCTTGCACAAGCGACGTCTCCCGTCAACGACCCGATGTGAGCACCACGGGGCCCGTTTGATCTAGCTCATGGCAGTGAACCTTGAGACAGGCCTTCGAGTTGCCACGCTGAACTTCCGAGCCTTGGCAGCAGGGCGTCCGCGGTATCAGCTGAGCCGGCTTTTTCTCAAAAACGACCTGGATGTAATCGCTGTTAAAGAGACATAGATTGAAAGCGATGACCAAGTGGGCCGCTTGATGCAATCATTCAGAGCGCGGTACAATATATCTGTGCCACTCTGTTGAAACTTCAGGAGGGTGTGCGTTGTTTCTTCGTAATTCATTAAGTATTGTTGAAGAAGCAGTTACTGTACGTACTACAGGTCGTTTGATTTTTTTCATTCTTCTTTGGGGTTGCACTGGCTAGCAATATGCGTGCGTACGCGCCAAATCGTGCAAGTGATCGGAGAGTGTTTTTCGAGCGCGTTGCTTTTCCACCTAAATTGTGAGAGAATTATTATTTTTTAGGAAAGTTTAAATGTGTATGCGATGTGGACGACAGTGTGCTGTAACCTGCCGGTTAAGGACGAGAGCTTCTCTTTTTGATCTTGTTAACGCAGGAACAGAATTTAGAGGGACAAATGCTATCTTTTGCCTAATACTAATTTTCCTCAATTTAAACACTTCCGGCGTGAAAGCCACGCGCCTTTAGATCGAGTGTATGTCCCGCTTGCCTTGCACCACATTGTGAAAACTGTAAATTCCTCAAGTCTCCTTTAGTGAACACAATTTAAGCATTTTTCAATCACAACAACAGAAAGAAAATCGCGGGTCAGAGATTGGAATTGTGGAAGTTTAATGATAAGTTGCTGAAAGAATATACTTTTGGGGAGGATATAAAAGAGAACATTGAAAAATTGCTTGCGACTGAGATGAGAAGCTTCTTTGACAATGTTGGAGCATTTTAAGTACAAAATGAAAACGAATGCGATTGAATACGTCATGTGCGTTATGGCGTCAGAAAAAAATAAAAAAATAGAAGCTGCTGTGTCAGCTGGATGTCTTGTTGTGCATTCAAATTAAAACACCCAAAAAAGTTTGCTAAGAAATAAAAACAAAGTTAAAAGCAAACTTGCGCTTATAGATGAAGAAAGATACAGAGAAGCCATGATCAAGGGACCCGCGGTGAACGTCTATGGTTAAATTAAACGCCGACGAAGCGCTCGCTGACTGACGAAAAAGATATATGCGACACAACATGAAATAAAGAAAGAGTACGGGGCCGCGGTTAATCGAAATATAAAAGGCAATCGACAGCGCATTTGTTGAGCAGCATCAAGATCTGCTGGGGCGCCGGAGATATGTAGAATACAAACTTGACAGCACCTTTTACCACTCATGCCAGAGTTAAGTGATGAAGTTAAAGCTGGTATCGAAATACCAATTAGTGTTAGGGAGATAGAAAGAGAAATTCCCGATCTAAGCGCAGGAAAATCTGCCCGCCCCGATTGCTTAGACGCGGCTTTTTGAAAGGCCTTCAATGGTGACGTCGCTGAGACACTTCAACATATGATAAAGGAGGCATATGACAAAAAAGCGATGAACCCATCTTTTCGAAAAAAGTAATATATTTGACGATAATAATCCCTGGCGAAGTGCAACAAGGGGAACAAAGGACAAACACAAATCTCCAAACCCAACTGGGTGACCGGTGCGCGACCAAAAAATTCGCCTGGTCCTGGTATCGAGTCAGGGACCTCTCCATTTCCAATGGAGCGCTCTACCAACTGAGCCAAACAACGTCATTAAAGCAAACGGGTTTTATCAGCTGCCACCAGTCTAACACCAACAAGGTTGAACGGCCTGCATTTTGTAGGTTGTGAAGATAATGCGATTAATACAAATGTACAAACGAGCTGTACAAGAATGACAATAATAACCCCTAGAGAAGGGTGAACAAGGGGAAAAAGGACAAAAACATTCTTCAACCAGAACCTGGCGGTTTTTTCAGTCGCGCACCAGTCACCTTGCTCTGTTTGGAGATTTTTCTTTGTCCTCTTTCTCCCTTGTTCCCCTTCTCCAGGGATTATTATCGTCGTTCTTGTCCAGCTTGCTCGCATCTTTGCATTAATTGCATTATCATCACATAATTCTGATTCCAAAAATTGATGACCCTGTGAAACTCTTGTCAGTAGGTGTTACCGACAATAAGCCTAACTAATGTAGATTATAAAATTCTTATGAAGGTCTTAGCGAGAAGACTGCAAGATGTAATGGCATACATTGTTGGGCCTCTTCCAAACAGTGTGGCGTCAGGAGGCGAACTATAGTCACTAACATGGAAGTTGCAAGAAATATACTGGAATGTTCCGATCTATTGGAACGGCGAGTGGCAACATTAAAGCTCAACTTAGAAAAGGTTTTCGACAGAGTAGAGCAAGATGTCTTTTTTGTATCTTAGAACACGCAAACGTCGTATCCGAACTCCCAAAAGGTGTTAAAATATCTTACGCGCAGTGTTGTGCGAGCATCATTGTAAACTAAAAATGTTTCTGAAAGTTTTCAAGTTGTATCCTCGGTTAGACAAAGGGTGTCCGTTATCACCGTTGTTGTTTGCGATTTATTTGGAGCCGTTTCGTATAAAACGTATTTGCAGTGATATAGTACGCGGGTTTAAGTTGCTGTCCAACGAAGTTAAGATTTTTCTGTATGCAGATGACATCGACGTCTTCCGTGACGATAAGGAAAGTATTAGTGAGGGGGTCAAGGAGGCTCGTTACTTTTTATCAACTTACGGGGAGTGTTATCATTTGGGATAAATCTGTTGGCGTCTGGCATGGTACCTGGAAAAGTACACGAGCTGTTCTTGAAAAGAATTCAGGGGACTTGTTCACTGGGCAAGTACTCCGGAGGTGCAGCTCGAGACTACTTAGATACTACTGAGTACCTGGTGGGAAGAAACGGAACATGTGCGTACTAAAACGATAAAGAGGAAGGGGAGGGGTTTATTATTTTTGAAAGGAGGAGATCTCCTGCGTACTCGAGAGCCCAATCTCGAGTCGACGCAGGAGTGTGGACGGAATGCGAGACGTTGCGTTATATCTTCCCGTGAAGATCGTTACAGAGATCGAGAAGAATGAGTCTAAATCGCCCGGTGACTTACCTAAGACGTAGAACTTCTGCCACAAGCTCCCAAGGTAGGACGCCGGGCGGTTCAGATGAAGCGAGTCGACTATGGCGTTACTGCCGCTGTCAGGACCGAGACACCAGCAACTCTCAGAGACGAAGAAAGACACGACACACAGTGAAGAAGCTGGTAACACACTCAACGTTTATCTGTTTGTACTCGTTGATTACTTCACCCATAGTCACGACGACGCCTCCTACTTAATTGAAGAAAAAAGAGAGAACGAAAATAACAAACACAATAGGTGGCAGCAAGTGCTGCCACCTATCAACTGTTAAAATCGCGACAATATTCTTCTCCTTAATTTTTAAAAGAGCAATGGAAGGATAAATAACAACCTCAAAACATTTCAGTCATATCGGAGACAACACGTTGGAAATGAAGCAACAACAAAAAATGCTTTCATCAAACATGAACAGAACATCTGTGAAGTCCACTGGGTAACGTTCAGGATGGAATTAGTTCGTAATTATCAGGTTTTTCCCCTTCCGATAGAATTTTTTTTTCACAATTCTATAAAGTTATTGACTTCAACATTCGCGTCACTGGTTCAGTGTCAAGCACAATACTGAGTGAGAGAGAAAAACAAATCACGTCGTCAACGCGTTTGAAAATTCGTCAAAGCATGGAGTTCAGTAACCACATGGTACTCGATCACTGTCTGAATACAAGTAGCATATTTTGCTGCGTTATGCTCTATCCAAAATCCCTGTCCTTGACACCAGTGAAGGTTTTTAGTTGGTTTGTTAGTAGTGTTGTTTTGTGTTTGGCTTTTTTCATAAACATGCCTTTTAGTACCGTGCCTAAAGATTTTTGTTTTCTATGGTATGACACAATATAAAGACTCGTTGCAGCATGTGGCTGCAAAACAATTCTAACCTCGGGGTAAAAAGCAAAAAAAAATATTTGATCAATCGATTCACTCTGCGCAAGTTTCATCACTGTACCATGTATTCTGCAATATTGAAAAAATAATTATACAGTGCCTCACATATCACTTAATTCTAAAGGTTCCAGAATGCTCTATCTTCATTCAGAATCAACACTCAATGCCGTTAAAGGCAGTGGCCATTGCATAGTCTCCCAGCCTGGCCGGAAGTTCCTCTGTCGGCGAGGTCGATCCCTCGGAGCTGATAGCTCCGGCACCTGCTAGCTGCGGGTAATGCTTGTACTTGACTTGAGGTCTCGTCGGTGGAGTCTTCGAGTGGGTGCATCGAAGACCCCAACGGGAAAAGAGTGCTTTGTGAGCAAAGTTAATCTCGTGCTGCAATTTTGACCCGCTGCCTGCTCTTTATCCAGGATAGGAGCAGAAAGGTCTGCCATGAAGAGACCCTTCAGAGAGGTCAGTGACTGAACGTGACACAGACCTGGCAGGGCGGTCGGGGTCTGTAGACTGCTCTGGGTCCTCGGACGAACCAGGACTGCCAGGAACTGCGGAGCCCCCGAGCAGCAACTCCGGGCGGGCTCCAAGACTTGGTCAGAGATCAGCAGCGGTGCCTGTTAAGGCAGCTTGCAAAATCTGGCACCACAAGGGAACCTAGAGCTGTAGGCGCCAATGCAGCATAAGAACCAGGTTCTACACGTGGCCCGGATGCCGCCAGGCCAAGTGCTAGCTGTCAGATCTCCTGGGGCTTCCACTTGCCAGAGGTCCCACCCCGGGTGGGGAAGGTGTCACCGCCCCTGGGTGAAATGACATCAGAGGGCACGCGAAGTGTGCCTGCCGACGAGGCCGTCGTCATCTTCCCAGTCGATTTGTCCGATCAGGTGGTCAGGAGAGTGAGTTGTGTGGTCTTTGTCAGCTTGGCTGCGTTTCATCTTCCTCTGTCATCTTGCATCCTGTATGTCGCAGGTCCTAACGTTGTGTATAAATCCTCTGTGATTCTCTGAGTTTGCTGTGTAACTTGTCCTTGTGTTTTGGCTTGAAACTCTGACGGCTTGACCAGACAGACTGTGGCCGCCTCACAGCTCAGCGTCTGTCGGAGTAATCCATCATCGTGTTTTGATATGTCTGTACCTTTGCCGGGAGCTCGGCTAGCCGCTCCAGAAGATTGGCGAGGGGGCTCTCCTCGAGGGCATGTCTTGCCCGCCAAGTCTGGACCCATGAATGCGTCCGTGGGCGGGGTAACAAACCATTGCAGGATTCCTGCAGGCAGTACCTGAAGATATCGTTCACGCCATCTGAAGGGCGACCTTACCAGCGAAAACAGACGGACTGGTACGCCGTTTGAATCTGACCTCTCCATTATGCAGGTGTGTAGAGTTCTTAACGGCATCGTTTATAATCGAAGGCCAGGACGACCGTCGTCTTCATCCGGCATGCGTGATATCTCTATAACCGTTTTGTGTACGTTTTGAACCACTAACGGAGGCGTGCCTGGGGCCTTCCATCGGCAAGCCCCCTGGAAGCCTCTTCCTGTCTCTACTACATGGGATAAGCCCTCCGGGCTTATTGTTGATGTACTGATCTGCCCGACCTGCGCATTCTGACTTCTGAAGTTCCTTCGGTTCCGGGTGGCAGCTTTCTCTATCTGGATGTTACAGGCAAGTTACAGACTGTCGGCTGTGGTCATTACAGCAGTTAACGAATGTGCGTAACGCCTTACGCCGCTATTCAGCAGTGGTCGTGGTAAATATATTAGCGCTGAAACGTTGGTTGATCTCTTGGTGAAGGTCAACGTCACTAAAGCCGTGACTGGAAGGAGAAATTTTCAGCTTGGGCGGACAATTGGTGATTTCCTTGCTTTAGCCCAACAACATTATGCTATGAAACAACAACGTCAATATGGGACAGCTGAAATTATAAAAATATCGCCCTCTTCTGATCATCACTGAACAGAAACCATCAAACGATTGGCCCGGCAAGACGCTGGGCGTGCGTCTATTCAATCAAAGGGACAAACCTTATTAGGTGGTACAATGCCGTTACTATCGTGCTTGATTTATTGCCTGATGTGGAAGTCTGAAACCTATGACATTAATTTGAACCATTTGATAAAGGTGACTATCTCAGGAGATAAACGTTGCAAGTTACCACTGTTAAAGTTGATGAAGACGTTATGGATCTTAGGCCATTTGGATTGTTGATCAATTGGGCTATAATTAATGGCTGCGGGCACAATCATTCTGAACCGATGATGTACAGTCCCAGTTTCTCTGGTTCTCAGGAGCAAGCCGACTACAATGATTGCCGACGGTCTTCACCGATGCCGGTTGACTGACGTACTGTACGGTTATCACCAGTCACAATGTTTGGTTTGTGGGGCCACCGGAAGTGGTATTCTCTGGTGACATGGTTCTGGATATCCCCTGGTGGACTTTATGTCTGGCTGCGATGTGGATGATGTTGTTGTCGTGGTGATGGCTTCGCTTTAAGCCTTATTCAAGAGGATACGCCCGGTGGATAAAGAGCCGTTATCGCTTTGAAGTGGGCCGTGGGGTCTGAAGGGATGGCGCTATTGCATTCGGCGTGGTATGGCGGATAACCAGTTTTTAACCGGTGTCGATTTGCTGTTACTCCTGAAATATCTGGTTCGCGTACCGCCACTGCTCGAACATTACGCTAATTCGGCTGGCAACGCCGCTGCTATGTCGCGATTTAGTGATATCTGGAGGGCGGCGGCAACGACGCTGGTAGCCTTCTCTGGAACAACAAGTTGCCGTTAAAAGGTCTATGGTCGCGGGTGATCCTCAGTGGCCGGATTCCAGATCCCTTGTTAAGCAGGAGAGTTACCAGCATAATTCGTCGCGCAAATCCCTGCTGAAAATTCATCCCCAAAAGTAAACGTGCCACTTCTCGCACGCCGGCTTCTCCGGATTCTTTCTCAAGCCGGAAGTTCTGCAACAACGTCAGTTGAAACGAGATGCAAAAACTGATTGTTGTGGGCTGGGTTCTCTGGCGCGAACAGCCAGACCGTACTGGGACAAGGCGCGCGTCATTGCCGCGATGATGGGCAGCGTGGTCGAACTATGATATGGGCTTGTTGCGGAAACCTTTATTCTCTGAAAACTTGCCTCGCCTTCCGGGAATTGATTTTAACCGCACTCAACACCATGGAGGTGACGGATAGGTTCTACTACAGTAGAACGGTGAGATCAGCACCGCAAGTATTTTACAGTCACAAAAACGCCTTTACAGCAGTGGATGGGAGTTTAAAATCAGGACAGCATCCGCATGGATGAGGGGTACAAGTCTTATCTCTTGAAAATTAAATTATTAAAACAGTTGTTGTTCTATGGCGACACCTTGCGGTTTAATACAATTCTTCAGGCCACCGTTCTAATGGTGGAAGGTGCGTCATGTATCTATGAGTCGTATACCGTTATCGTAGAAACTTGAACGCCTGGTAGTCGCTGGATTTTGACATAATATGTTAGAGGTAAGAGATTATGACCTTCAGCAGAAAACGATGCGATGTGATTCCGAAGTTATTCTCTTCGCCAGTTAATGCATACTATTTTAATTGCTTGGTACACTGAAACCTGAATTTCTTCAATCTATCGTTAAATTCACCATACTCGTATAATTCAACGTAAAATGGGGCTGTTTCGCGGTACTCAGGCATCATATACAATTCATCGTTAATGATTTAAATCATCATATTTTTTATTATTAATTAGTAAAGGTGTGAAAAATCGACACTATTACCCGATGACGACTACCTACTATTGGATTCAAGTGATCGCAGTGCCTATGTTTGTTAGAATTTATATCATTACGCATAACAAATCCCAATATATATGTTCTTTTAGTATAACTGTTCAAAAGGAACATTCAGACGCAGTACCGGAAGACAAGATATGTTATTCTATCGGAACTGAACGAAGTCGTTAATTTTACTGTAACAGAAGAACGTTCTTTTTATTTCAGTCAATTATTTTTGTTTCTTTTTTCTCGTTAATTACGTATAATAATATCTTTACAAAAGTGGATCTCGTTAATATACGTTCTTACTACTAGTCTATTTGTCGGTCTCAGCGAAGTAACAGTCGGATGCAGGAGAACGATGAACATCGATTTTTTTAATTTAAGTGGTGCAAGCTCCATTACAAGTATAAAGAAAAGTGAAATGATACGCGCGTACTTTCTATATAACAATATTTAACGTTCCACAGATATCTTTACGAATCTAAAAGGTTATTCTAATAAATGTACAACTATAAATATCACAGTTAAATAATCTTCTACTTGAACATCATACATATATGACGGCACTAAAGTACAGATAACCTTTGCCATCTACTATGTTTATCATCAACAAACGATACAACTAAAGAGGACATGAACAAGACTGATCTTGTAGCCTATATTGAATTCTCGTCTTGCAATAAACAGGCTGTGTTGTTGAGCTCGAACAATGGACTCTCTTGGGTCGAGCAATAGCCAAGGGGTTAGTGCTAAGCAGCCGTGAAATTTTGGGGTAGCAGTACATTTGCGGCTGTCTGAATATTCTGCAAACGCGATATGGTTTGAAGCGGAATTTTAAACTTAAATTTATGACAAATGAAAACCTGCTTCCGCTTGTTTTTTTGTACCTGGTGCCTTAGCTGGACGCAGATATCGCCTTCAACGTGGTTGATGTAAATACACTGCGGTATAACCGTTATGGCAATCACTAAAGCCATGCCGCCAGCCAGTGTAATGCGCACGTTCAATTTTTCGTTAACGTGGTTCTACCTGCCGATGAACTTGCTCAACGAAAGAAAGTGTTTAATGGTGCTGTTTTTTGAATGTGGCATTAAGCTGCTATAGGTATTTCGGCACGCGACCGCAAACGCCTGAACGAAAACTCAGGCCTGCTGCTGCGGTGATGAGATGGCGTGATAAACGCTGTATTAAAAATTGTCGTCGTGTACAGGTAACGAAAAGCAACATAAATTACTACCACAGCATGTGGTATTTAGTAATGTGATAAAGTACGCTTAAGCAGTAATTTTGATTGCTTGTACTGGTAAGCATCCAATTAAGTTACTGCTGGCTTTAAAAATAAAAATAAAATGTTCTTGCGGTGTGGTAACGGCGAACAGGTCATCAGGCGAATAAACGGCATCATTTGAGCGAAAAACCTCCACTACGAAGAACTTGACGGTATGGTAAACCTAAGGGCGAGAAAAAGCTTAAAAATTAACAGAATATCGCTGAACCACGGCTCCACAAACTCCGGACGATTTGACGTCACGTCATCCCGACGTTATATAACTGGTTAATCACAAACAGACGGTCGGTGGCCAGCGCAATCAACCACCTTTCGCACAGTCAGCGGGGTGTGGTTAGGCAAGGTGGTTGGTCGCCAAAATGGTATTCAGCAACAACAAAAGACAAAGGACCCGGTGGAAAAATAACGCCGACGCGCTCGACTGTTGAAAAAAATTACTTCTGCTGTTTGGCAAGTAAACATAAAAACAACAGGATGGGTACAAAACCCGTCAGCGATGACACACCCGTCCCCCATCATGGCGACACGCCTACACACTTGCCGGCGAATAAAGTAAACCTCGTCCTCGCTGGGTATGGACGGAGCACTTACACGCATGCGCGTGCCTTTAGCAATAAAAACGTCAATTGCCCAGCCGACTTGCCCGCTGCAATGCCGCTAAAAATCTCGTATGTCAAATATCGGAAGACATATGCGTATCGCAATGAATGCTGGTGGCCAGACGGGCGATGAAGAAGTGATTCTCGCCCGGAAAAGGACAGGTCGTGATGCTGATCACCTGACTCGTCCCTTTCTCTAAGTATGTCATTGTTTAAAGAGCCTTAATTGGTGGCGAAAGATATGTCTATGGCCTGCTCTATGAAACGCTGCTTGTACCGCACTGTCGAGCAGGGCGAACGCCGTATGGCTACAAGGCGAACGCATCACCGTCGATTCAACCCGTATTGGCTCCTGAAAGGACAGGACCAACGGTGCAACCTTCTTATGTACGTCAGCAAGGTGGTATAGCTTCGGCATTGTGAATATGAAGCAGACGGAATAAATGATTAATGCGTGACATGCAGGCCCTCTAAAGACATTTTCGTGCATGTTCCGGTGTATTAAGTAAAGATTTACATAGATCGTAAAAACCGAAGGTGTTGACTGGTCTGATCGCGGTCTGTCGCTATGCCTTCCTTAGAAGTGTTGAAGACAAGCGTTGATGAACATCGCCACCGTTTGTCGGAAAGTGCGTTTTAGAGCTCAGCATATCCATGCCCTCAACTGGTAGCGCTTCACTTGCAAAATCAGCCCCATACGTGACGCGCAGTAAATTCAGATCTTCGTTGACAATCATAGTGCAGGAATATATCAGCAGTGCCCGATAAGTTAGATTGCATCCCAGGCGGAAAACGTTTAAAATGTGCCGCTTTCCCGTGCTTATTGTCGTCGCTATTATCGCCATTCAGCGATATTAGTCCGACTGCCTTTTGGCTTCTTCATCAACAAACCACATCGGAGAGAAAGGGTAATAACATCACTTTCTTCAGGTATACCGTTGAATGAACGGCGAAACCAGCAAGTCGACTATGTGTAAGTCCCTCCAAAAATATGCAATGTTGACGCACCATCTGTACGCCACCAAAAGGACATTTCGTGAGGTCTCTTTGAGGCGCATCAGGCTGTTGCTGTGTAAACAGAAAGTCGAGTTCATTTCTCTTACTATATAAATAAAGGTAAACTACAATGGCAGCCTCAAGGTATTAAAGTAACATAAATTAATTTCATTACATTTGGAAAATTAGACAATTTATCATCAGAATACTTTCAGTCACCATTAACTTCTAATGTCATTCTTTCCTTTTTGCCGTTTAAAAAAGTAATGAGTAACGCGTAATTTAATTAGTTTTTGAAAGTCATTTTTACTAAATATATGACGACGAAGAGGAAACAGGAATATAGACATCAATGCGCGCGCAGTTATTTGTTTATCATTTTTATATTTCTTTCAGTTTAATCAAACAACAACGTAAAAACGGCAAAATATTGCCATTACCGTTTTCAGAATTTCTGGCAACTGAAATTTAAGTTTATAGGAGCAAAAAATCATGCTGCTCCTTACAGCTCTGTACTCTCGTTGTGGTCTGTCAGGCCGAAGAGCATCAAACAACATTTGTCGCCGGAAGCGCCGTCTTACGTGCATGGAGAGTCTCGAGCATGCCATTTATCGCTTCGCATCCAATAGGATAGCGGCGCCTAGCCGATACTGATGCCATTGCTAAAACGCATGCACGTAATATAGGTTTTAAAGAATCATTTTGGCACATCCGATACCTTGTAATTAAAGCTCAGAACCATTTGCACATCTGCAAAGTCTGCGGTATCGCCATAGGTCTTCTGCGGTGTCAACTGCATATGCTCACCCTGTAATTGCGTCTTACCTGTGGATGTTCAAAAACGGTTTCCCTATTCTCTAATAAACGCCTGGGTTTTGTTAAACTGACAATACAGGATTGTATTTTTTGTAATTACATGATTTTCCGGTGATTTACGATACTAAACTTGACAAAAACAAATCGTCTTGTTTTTATGTGATTATGCTTACCAGATTGGTGCTAATGTCTTACCGCATGGGCTGAAAACCTAAAACTCTAATAGCCAAGCCACTAGGTTTTCATCAGCTGTTCAATAGCAGGTTAACTCGTGCTGCCATCACTGATGTTCGCTTGACGAATGAATACTCAAAAGCAAAGCAAACAAATCTGTTTTTTTATGTGATACCATGTACCGTATCAGATACTAATGTCTTACCGTATCGAATGTGCAAAAACGGTTTCCTAAACGCTCTAATAAATACATGAGTTTCGCCAATAGTAATGACCATAGGTTAATTCGTGTTTGTAGTACAGATGTTCACCTGATACACAAATACTAAAGAAAAACAAAACAAATCGTCCACCTTTTTTATATAGTATATATATATATGTACATATATATATATATATATATATATATATATATATATATATATATATATATATATATATATATATATATATATATTGTATTACCTTTAAACAATATGGTTTATCAAATCATTGCCTGACTTTTTTTATTTATTTATAAGAGTTCTGACAATCAAGGCATGCGGGCTTTTTTCGCCACCGTTCGCGAAAGACGAGTCATAATGCTCGATGGTCTACATTTTATTCAGTGTCAACAAGAATCAAAACAAAAATTTGCTTCTATGAACTTCTTTTACGTTTATATCACCATTCTGCACCATTTGAAGTTTGTATAATGATATGCAACAAGTGTCTCGTTTACATGATATTAAAAGCTAAAATAAGCGTTGTATTTTTTAAAGACGAATAAAAATAAGGTAGGTATTTATGATCTACTCGTTTCCTTAACCTCATGCGATTGACTCCTAGAATTAGAATTTGTAATTGTCTCTCAAAACGAATAATCAAAAGGCAAAACGAAAGCAGATACAAAGGAAAAGTCGGTTCACTTCTCGTGGAATGCCTTTTCTCTGACAGAAAATCGGAAAGTCGAAGATACGTCCACTGACCAAATGCCTCCGTGTTTCCAAACGGCTGGATTCAGTTGCTCTCTTCGAGGTTGAACAAAACAAGGTTGCCTCTGAGTGTTATGGGTGGTAATCTGCTGCGTCTAGAGAACTCAACCGCTCTCGGGTCGGCTGTCCCCATGCGTTCAGAACGTTCACATTATGAGACAAGTTGCCGTAATTCTCGGAATTGTAAAAAGAGTTGTTACCTCTGGATTGAACCAGGAATCTAGCGAAAGGAAAAGGAGGAAAATCCTATGTAATGAAGTCTGGAACGAGCTTGCAATACGCAGGACGTGGCATATCTACATAACAGTACACTTCTCGGCAAATGTGGTTACGGGGTTATCTGTCTAAAAAAAAGTCATGCACTGGGCTTGTTGGCTATGAAGGTGCATAGTAGTGCAGTTCAGGGTCTGAATTGATACCCTTGCGTACTTACGGCGCTTTTTTCATTTGCGCGGCATATTGTTATCGCCATATCGTTTTCGAATTTGCAGCGGTCCGCTAAAACCACAACCTTCGGTGACAAAGCATACCGAAACGGTTCACATTCTCGGCCATTCAGGTACGCAGCGAGAATTGGTTGTAACAGCCGACCTGCGCCAAAACGACTGTAGAACCCTGTCCGCACAACTCCGTCCGGGAATCGGCGTTGCAGGACTCGAGCTGGTCGCCTTCGGACCAGACGGCGCGGCTCCGAGTGGACGCCTACTGCCCCACCTCGGTGCCAACCTGGGCATGTCGTTGTGGTGGAAGACTGCATCGAGTGTCAGCTTCACGGCTGGAGGTTCAGAGGGAGTGGATGGGGTCTGCGCATACGTGCCTTATTCTGGCAAAAGTACGTCTTGATTTTGTCTCACGCAAGACTATGTTGATTGTGCGATGTCGCCTGTGTAGTCCTCCTCAGGTCAATAGCGGCGCTTGTGGCTGCAATGAGGAACGTCACGGATTCTCCATCAGTTACCTGAACGTATTAATGCATGGTATATATTTCTTATTGGTAAAAAAAAATGTTTTATAATGTCACTACCAAACTTACGACAACATATAAGATAATATAAATGTAGAAACGTATATGCAGCATTTACATCTGCCCTATATTATTTATATAAGCTCTAATATGTTTTTTAATTGAATAAATCATTTTTTGTAACTGTTTTAAATAGGAAGACATCCCCTTCATTTCATATTTTCCTAACACGATTTATAGAAAATAAATGCAACACAACGTCATAATTTAATAAAACAAACATTAAATAAAACGATGTTTCCTAAACCCATGCGATGCTGATATCGATTTGCAAGATCCATATCTAAACACTCTCTGTATTCTCTCATTATTGACTTTAGCTCACCCGCCCCCACCTTTGTGCCCGAAAATGCCTACTTTATTTCAAACGCCCGAGTTCGCAAGGTCAAGACGTGGCAGGTGCAAGAAGTGTACGGGCTGGTACTCGTGGTACACGCGGATGGCGAAGATCCAACCTGGGACATGGTCGAGGAAGAGGTGTCAATCGGCCGGCGGAAGCGAACTGGACTCTGGGAAGAGACGAGTCTACGCCTACATTCAGGACATCGCGGAAAACGGAGCTGAGCGCCGGTCACTTCAACCACCTGCCACAAGGCCTCGACCTTCGTGACAGGGCGCAAGTACGCCCGCGTCTCAGGTGACTCATTGGGCATGCCGCGTTCATCGTTCGAATACGACGTCAGAGTGGAAAGCGTGCGGCGTCAAGAGCACAACCACCCTCTGACCTGCACATCAAACTATTTGGAAAGAAGTTTTACGTATCAGGTATATTTCTGGCGGATAAGCCGTAAACGTCGTGAGGGCCAAGGGTACGCTACGGCGACCTTTTAGCTGCGTTCTCTCATTCACGCCGCAAGGGCCACTTGACTTGCGCATCGCCATTCAAACTTTTGGAGACACCAGTAATTTTGTGGCCAGCGCGGTTCATGGAGAGTGCAGCAGGATCATGAGTAAGTCTTAAGTTACATATGTCATTAAGATGATAATTTTTATTATTTTATTAAAGGAACTTTTTGACTCCCTGTTTTAATTTTTAATACAGTACAATTATATTTAATTATAGGATATTATTATTAATGTACAATAATATGCGACGCATAAACTTGAGCTGAAATATTTACAATCATACATTAAATAAATTCCTGTAAAATACTTTATATATATATATATATATATATATATATATATATATATATATATATATATATATATATATATATATATATATATATAAGTATATTTCAGAGATTTATTTTGATATGTGTTTGTCATGAATGCTATAAACGGCCCCTACCTGCTTCTTTTTTATCGTCAACCATTCACTGCACTTGCCAGATCTCACTGACTTATCGAACACTCAGCTGTGTTCCCCAAGATAAAAAGAGAAACAGCAACAAAAACCCAATGATGATCCCACTTGCTTTGTGGTGATAAGGTCATTGACTATGTGATCTGTTTTTTCGGACGTAGCAATATTTTTCTTCCCATGATCATGTGAAGACTGGATCATCATTGCACGCGAAAAGCATTACACCTGTGGGGCGGGGGGGGGGGGCTACGCTGAAAGCAATTATAATGCCCCTTCGTTCATGAGTCAAAGCTTTCTGGAACGTCCTTCAACGGCGCTCATTGCTCGAATGCAGCACAAAGAAGCTTGGGAAAAATGATAAAGCAGAACCTTGCAGTTTCATGTATTGCTCTAGCCTATTTTTCTGCAGCTGGACCGAGACATCATTGTTTGGAATCAGCAATAACCTACTTGCAGAGGCCTTTCCTCGGCTAAAGAGGATCCACGCTGTCCCGTTCCTTTCGCAAGTGGGTACTCCCAGTTCTACAGTAGCAAGAGTCTCACGTGGCAGAAGTGAAGAATACCCTTCACTGGTGACGGCGCCACATTAGGACGTGCATCGATAAAAAGCTATTCGTACATTCCTTCCGCGCAGGACAAGCAGGTATCAGTTACTTACTCTTAGTATGTGCACGTCTATTTTCGCACAATACTCAGGAGAGCAATCACCGCAACTTACGGGAGGCAGCTCAGCGAATGACAATGCCGAGACATATGTATTAGACCAAAAAAACGCAGTCTGGTTGTGACATTAAGCGTACAAAACGTACCGCTTTCGATGGCAATATGCCTTCCACACCGTTTTTGGCTCTAAACATGTTTCAACATATCGATATTTTAAAGGTATTCTCTCACTGTTGTGCGTGATGCTGAATTTCAAGAAGCGTAAGTGAAAAGATTAGAACGTAAAATTAAGCTGCAAGAAAACTAGGAAAACGTTTATTACTTTGTGTCGGCTGACGTTTCCACGGCGGCTCGCAAAGCGGCATTACGACTGACAGCCCTAGCTGGCACGGTGCGCAGCGGTAAGTACACAAACAAAGCCCACACAAGAGTGCGGGAGTCGGGAAATATATAGTCAAAATAGAAAAGCTGTGTTCCGCAATCCATCTTCCGGATGAGGTTGCATCCCCAGGAGAACATTGAGATATCGTGCATTTCTATTTTCCCTATTCCGCATCGACGTTCTTGCAGTGATTCTTTTCACGCAACAGTCTCAAAGTTGAGTCAAACGTTGTCTACACGTGTTGATAATTTCCGATCGGCGAGGCGCGTGCTGACACTCTCCCAGAAACCACTGATGTGCTTTGTATGTTGTCTCGAAGTTACCACTAGAGAAAAGAAAACTATTTTTTAGGTTTGCACCATCGTCAGGAAAATCTTCGCACTGTACCCAAACGAGAACAAGATCGCAACAGTCCTTTTTATTGAAAAAGGGCTAATTCCTGCCAAAAGAAGGAAGGCGAGCTACCCCAATTTTGCGTCTACCCGTTATAACTACGAAGTCGATGTTTCTAGCTACAGGAAACATCGAGATAGTTTGGTGCACATGTTCTTGGAGAATAAGTACCCCCTACGTTTGCAATAGCGTTTCCCATGTGATGCATATAAAAATCTATTTGACGCACCCATTTTGATCAACTTCCACTGTGCTGTTGCGTCATTGCGCCCAAAGCCAGGCTCTCCTCCAGTAAAGATTACAACGTTGCTGTTGCATGATTTATAGCGAATCTCGGCCTCACGTCATATCATAACAAAGTTTCTAGTTGGAAAGAATGACAGAAGATTTCGTAGCGGACTCTTTGGGAATGCGTTAGCATGACCTTTGGAAACACCACACACGTCCCTCTTTGACATGACATGCTGACGCTAATTGCTAACATCTTTTGGTGTTCCATCGCCTTCCTGCTTATTTTTTTGCCGCCTTTTTTCGGCGTCTTTGCCAGGGTCGAGTGTTGAGCGTTTCCCCAAAGAGACGTGCGTGGCATTTCTGAGGCCACGCTAACGGATTCCAAGAAAGATTCGACCAATGGATCTTCCTTGAATTTTAAACGCGCCTTTTGTACTCTGCTCTGTCAGACCTGCGCTCGAGCAGCTCTTGGTTTGACTACACACACATTACAGCACGTGCACCGCTACTGCGAGAACACGGGGCGAAGAACCGCCCGGCGACGCGTGGCAAGCTGCTGAGACACGCTGCATTCCACCGCGCCGCTGCACAACACCTCGAGATAGCAAAACCGTAGTGCTAAATGAAATGGCGATCATCCGAGAAGGTCAACTGCTGGGCACGGATTGGACCCCACGATTCCATCCACGTTCGACTCAGAAGCTCGACTGCAGCCGTAGTGCTGACGCAGCGTTCGTTTCAAATCTAGCCATCAACGTTACGTGCCTACTCTGCAAGCGCCGTCTCATACAACCTGGCTCTGACATCTAGAGAAGGTGTTGCGCGTCGCAATCTCCGCATCTGGCTACCGCTGCCAGCTCTTGCGCATCACTTTGCCGACAACGAAAGTGCTCGGATTTGACAAAAACACTGGCGGTGTCTGTCAGTTTTAGTGGGCACCGGGGAGAAGGGAGGAGGTTGGCGATTATTGCTCACGTCAGCGCTTCGGACCAATGGGAGCGTCGCATGCGACAACTAACAAGCAGCAAAAGCACCTGCCTCGTTATTTCGACAAAAGGAACGTTACGCTGACTGCCGGATTAAAACAATCACGTAGAAGCGAATAGCCTGCGTCACTAAAGGAGGAGACAAACCTGAACACCGCCTGCCTTATGCAAGCATCTACGCTATCGTTTATTCAAATCGACTTCATTCGCCGGCGCAATGGCCCTGAGAGCAAGAAAGCCAAAACGAAAAACAAAGAAAGCAGAAGAGGAGGCATGCGAGGGGTAGAGTGGGATTCAAAGGCATTAAGCTTTTTTGTCGCGCAGGTGCTTGTGCACCTGCACTGGAGTTAAATGAAGGACGAGCCAGCAACCGTCTTAAAGTGGTACCCTAAGTTTTTAGAGGCCTAGTCGGCTCTTCTTCCAGAGGTGTACTACGGAAATAACTTCGGTAAGGAGCTTTTTTTCCAGCTATATGGTTGGTTTTGGTCACTCGTATTTATTGTTTTCCAAACCAGAGACGCCTTGTCAATGTCAACTTTCCCAAGTTTTTTTCCGCCTAGAGTTTGTTTTGCATGGCATTTGGCGGGCTGGAGGTGATTGACATGAAAGTGGGAGATTTCTCAACATTATTGCCAGTAGACGCGCCATTGCGTCTACGCGACTAGGTGACGTCTAAAGGGTGTTTTGTTGCCACCCCGCCTATCATCGAAGCAAACGACGTGACAAACAGATCTCAGTTCGCTGTGTGCGGATGTCACTGCGGCAACTCTGCAGTTCTGGATTTGTCTGGATTCCTACGAAATTCGCTTCTGAGAAACAAAAAGAAAGGTAAGTCTCAACATCAAGATTATTGGCTTAATTCTAATCGGTAATGGAGTATCGGTGGTGCCGCGCGGACAGGAAAAAAATAACCAATGCTCTTTATAATTACTCTTTAGGTTGGTGAAGTAGCGCATGAGTTATAACCGCATAATAGCGGTGCTAGGTATCATCATCACAAGTGCTTGTTTGCATTGGCAAGCGTGAGCTGATTCACTCTAAGTAACAATGACATTTCAATTGCAATTTCATACCTACCTATCCCTTGCGCTCCGCCAAAATATTATTTGATACAACAGAATCCGAAGCTTTAAAAATACAGATTGCTATTGTTTGTCGTGAAGTTTGTGCAAAAGATGTCACTACTAGGTTATCACAAAAGCGTTCACACGGTTTCAGGTCAACCCTACTGGCTATGCATAGCCCATAGCGAACAATTAATAAGGCATCAACTTAGTCCTTATTATTCTGCTATGAGTCATAAGTACAGGAGTTAATCTCAGGTCAACCTAAATTCACCAAAGGGCTCGAGTAGACCCTGGACACTGCCCCATGTATTCGCAGTCCGACGTCTTTGTTCTGCGGCTGACAAGAAGGTGGCAACAAGCACAAACGGCTGAGACTAAAGGTGCGGCTGGCGGCCGGCGATCGCACGCGTCTGCTACCGACGGCATCTCAGATCGAGGAATGCCAGTACTTCGCCTTGAGGCAGCAGGCGTCCCATCGGCGGCGAGGCAATCACCGTAGGTCAGTCACTTCGATCCACCAGGCATGCCGTTGGTGTCGAGGTCACACCTAGTCCTGCAGGCGGCCGTTGGCGCAGCGACACCACGGATCCCAGCGCCAGTTACTCCCCGCAGGAGACCGTCGGCAACCGGGTCAGTGCGCTGCCCAGCGTTCATGTGTGCGCGCGCAAACATGTATGTCGGCCGCAAGGTTATATTTACTACTGCATGCTTGCGCACGCCCGTGACCGTCGATAAGTCGATAAGGCATGCTCAGTTCAGCATCGCCGGTCTGCAGGCGACTGTCGGGAGGCGATTCAAAGCGCAGGTCCAGCATGATTGAGTCCCACAGCCGACCGTTGGGATGCATCGCATGGTCGATGCTGTACTTCGTCCGCAGGCGACCGTCGATGGAAATTCATACTTAGTTGAGCCTACTGGTCACGCGGGTGACCTGCTCGAGCGAGGTCATGCGCACATAGACCTGCATGCGCCAGTCTGCCAGAGTGACCGTTCGGATGAATCACTACCCCCAGTTTTATCATCGGCTGAGTTTACGAGCGATGTCGGCGGCGCGGCACGCTTAGTTCCAGCATAATTAATCCTCAGGTTACCTTCGGCGGCGAGTCCGTGCCCAGCTCGGCGTACTAGGGTCGCCGGTGACTGTTGATGCGAATCACACTGCGTCCACAGCATGCTTGAGATCAGCGAGGTGAGTCATCGTCGGCGAGTCTCTGCCCAGTTTACGCCATAATTATCCTGCACGTCAGCAGTCGGCGTTGAGGGATAATCAAAGCCAAGCATGCTTAGACCGCGAGGCAACCGTTTTGCGCCCTTGGAGCTGGAGCCATGACGAAACAGCAGCTCCGCGTGAATCAGGGCATCACGGAGTTGATCCTAACGTACCAAGGGGATAGCACTGCAGGAGAATGACGTCGCAACTTCAGGCGGCTTGGTCTATAGAAAGCGTGCAGGTTGCAATAAACCTCCCACTTTTTGCAGGTGCTTTGTGTACCACGAGGGTTCGCTTGCAATGCAAGGTCAATTTTGATTGAAGACCCCGCGCACTCCATAAAAGCGAACTCATGGACAACGTCTGCAGATAAAACATACTCGTACACCGTTTGCTCCTCGAATTATTTGAAATTTGTGGCCAATCCTCATGCAACTCGGCATCCTGAGAGTCTGGTGTAATCATGTGAGACAGCCTGGCCAACCCACTCTAAACCACACTCGCCAACCAGACTACAAATCACGGGACGCACGCACGCAACGCTCGCGTGACACGTTTTATGTAGCTTTCGGTATATCCAGGATTTGTTCCAGTCGTTATGGCTTCCACACATGTATGGCATATGTGCCCGTATAGCAGTGTCATCAACGTTTACAGGAGGATTCGATCTGGCAAGATGCATTGTGGTTGGCAGTTGAGTGTTTAGTATCCAGGTCACTTTTCCCGAGAAGATTTTGTTCTTCTGCCAATTGCTTTCTCGTCTACTCTGTTTTGTCTGCCGACGTGCGTCAACGCACACGGCTTTTTAAAATATCTAATTTGCCTCCAACCTGTAGCAGGTTTTCTGCTCAGCGCACCATGATTCCAGGCTTATAGATTTTAACCGACGCGTCCCGGTCACTTAATCCCAACCAGATACAAGGGATTGACACTCGTCATTCGCCACCGCAGACAGCGAGTTATGCCATTTTATTTTTAGCTACATCAATGTGCATGCTAAGATACCCAGCCGTCTTCCACAGGCGATTTTTGTTTTCTTTCCGAGGACAGCCCGGCGTTGCAACGAAATGCATTTGCGACGGCAAACGTACATTTCAAAGCTGCACAGGATCAGGTCCTACTATCGCCCGAGTTGGAAATCAACGAAGTTAAGTTCCTAAACTTAACTGGGTTGGTGGAGTTGAACGCAGACGTTAAAATATATCTGCTTTCATTGCCATCAGCTACCTTTGAGCAGGCCAGAGCTTTACGAGGCCTGCTTTATATTCTTCCCCTTTGCGAGCACTGCAACGATTAGGGTGAATAGGGTTCCTTTAACGTTTCCACGACTTCAGGTATTTTTTCCTTGCGTTTGTTTAGTCTTTTTTTCGCCTGATTGAGGTTTGTAACTTGTAAGTCGCAGCAAATCGCCTGCAACTATGGCGGTGTAGCGAAAATGCAGGCAGACACTGTAGATATAGTGTCAGCGAGGACAGAGAGCTTTCAACAGCAAAGCCGTTTGGGTCGTCCTATGACGACAGCAACTGCGTCCACTCGATCTGCTTCGACCTTTTTTACGGACAATCCGAAGACAATCCAATAGAATCGCGTTCGCCCAGAGCTCAAAAAGGTGGTAGGTCTTTGGCCCAAGTTCTGCCTTCAATCGGCTGCTTCAGCCCCACAGCGTCTGGCGCTCACTCGTTATTACCAACATGCAAGGTAAAATGAAGATGTCCGACCACCGCGCTGTATTTATAAATTTATCGACGCTTTTGTACCTACCACCTACTCGGCCTACACACGCGTATAGTCTCGTCTCTCTCATTTCCTTTTTGGCCGATGATGACTGTAGCCTGAGTTCTGAAGTGACTGTTAACGAAGGGTCGCTCTGTATTGATGCCGAAGAAGCTACTACTGCAATTCTTACTCGCGTCGCCGTGGTAGAATTCTGAAGCACTGAGTACCAGTGGCATACAGTACGGGTTAAGGCGCACTGGCATTAAAGCCTGTGAACGTACGCCGTTCCTTGGCACTAATTGGCCGGAAACATCACAAAATCAGCACGGCTTCATCTTTAGTTGTTCTTGTTGTAAAAACCCCATAAGGAAGCCCTGCCGCTACACTGTACCATCAACACTAGAGTCAGGCCGCATTGGCGGCAGATGACTGGCTGAGTTCCCTCAAAATCACCCATCCGGTTTACAATTCAAGGACCCCCTTTTTAGTCAGCAATCCTGAAGCAATGATGGAAGCTTTAAAGGACAATGATTTTAACTGCCACTTTATGTTCATCGTTGACGTGCAAAATACCTCTTTATTCCACTCCACATGGAGCATTACTCGCATGCAGTCAAATCCTGTATTCGAAGAGAACAAGGGAGCCTCGCTAGAAATTCTAATGGTGTGTCTTTTAAGGATTTTCTGGAGTCTTTATGCATCTAGCTATATGATCATTTGGTTCGGAAAAATGATACCTTTTTACAGCGTAAGGTGTATGCATAGGATCATGTGGTGGCCCATCGTGCTAAGTCATACTTTTCTAGCAGAAGTTGATAGAGGCACTTCACTTAATTGTCCTCAGCAGATCTACGAGTGTCAAATCTGTTCCGATATATTGACGATTTTTTTGAACATGTATCTCAGAGTCTGCTGAATGTGATAACGTAGATAAGATTTATGCAGCGTATTTTCCAGAGTGTGGCTTTGGTCTCAAGTTCTACAGTTGAAAAATCTTTGGACGGGTACTTGCACATTCGTGGGCCTTGCGTTATCTCTTACGCAAGCACTATCTTGAACAGGGTTTTCGCACAGATCAAAAAGGGCATCCCTTCGATATGCCGTCAGCACATTCAAGAAGTTGTTAAAGGGGATTGACAATTTCCATGGTTTGGGCTGCGCTTACGACAGTGCACTGCCGCGACTGTCCGTGATGGTTTCAATGCTCAAGGTGATGAGGTTCCATTCGTTGGGCTACATCCGGCAGGTCTTAAACGAGGTGGTGGAGGCCTCTTGGTGCACTTAAGATTGAAGGTTCCTGCAGAAGGAAACTACGATATGCTCAGAAACGAAAGGTACCTGTCCCTATGCATGCACCAACATCGCATAATTCCAAAGAGGAGCCAAAATGTGCGATGATGCCTGCCAGGTGTTTTCAGCTCCCAAAGAAATGGCAAGCAAATCTGTTCCAGGGTCGCTCTATGGCGGAAGAACCTTAGCAAAAAGCCAAGTGCCAGAAACGCGCAACAAACCTCATATGTCGTGTTCAATTGGCGGTGTGTTCCAAATCCCACTAACCGGTAGACGATGTGGGCCGGCGGCCAGTGCCTGAATTATCGCTTTCTCAAGCATGATCGTTCGCACGAATCTACGGCGGGGGGAGGGGGGGGCGTCATCTTTCCGCACTTTTATTTGCAATACGTGCTTGGGTTTCATCAATCCTTAAAGGCACAACAATGTTGGACATTATCAGAGGACAAGACGACTACATGAGATTGTGGAAGCGCATTGCATTAATAATGTTGGGGGGCCGCTGCAAGTAGCCACCACTGGTGACACTGCATCAAACCAGAGCTGACACCAGATCGGACTGTAGGAACAACGACATCGTAGTTGGATGGTGTTGTGTCGCGTGTTTTCCACACTCTGGCACTGCCTGTCTTTCTTCCTTTCGTGTAGAAATTCATTTGCCAGTCAGCGCTTGTGTGATGTGCACGTTCCTTCTCTCCTGACCGTACATTTCGCATGTGCTTGTTTGTTGTTCATTAAAGCCTCTGCAAATACGAGTGGCATTGCAGTTCGGCATTTTCTAAAGAGAAGAGCGTCACGCCATGCCAGTTTAACTTGTGATTAAAATGGCACTGAAACGAGCGGTAGGGCAGGTGGTCGCCAAAGTATGTTACTTAGCAGTAGGCATGTTGACGGCAAAGGGTGGCGTGCGGTGGCACCAACATGAAGCAGACAGTGCCTCTCATTTTTCATTTTTGTTACATCAATAGTGGTTCGTGCTACTCGGGAACAATTAGTTGCCCACAAAGTATGGGTGCATCATTTCGTGCTCGACATGACCAGATGAAGCGGCGAGATAACTGGAGAAACTAAACGTTTTAATGGGCAAATGCTTTGTTGTTGAAACAAAATTGAAGAAAGTTAGCGTCGTAGGTAATGTCGATGTCGATGAGTACAGCCGGGATCGAGACGGTGGGGCGGACTGACCCCGGACCTGCGCACGCAGCTCACCTGGCACGGTACGTAGCAGGTTTCTCTGGAGACATTCCGGCGTAAAACGTTCGGCGCGTTGAACATTCGGCGCCACTTCGTGCCTCGATCCCGCACGACCTGGTTCACTCCAACGTACGAAAATGCTGGATGAAAAAAATAAAGAAAACAAACGTCCGCTCCCGGTAGTTGAGCCTGGGGCGTCCGCAGGGAAATCAAGCACCGTAGCAATTCGGCCAGGCATGGGCTTGCTCGGCGACGGGCGTGGCATTACTCCCCGCTTTAAAAAAGCGCATCGTCTCGATGCAGCGTGCCAGGAAACAAGAAAGAAGCAAGGCAAAAAACATGGCCGACTACGGAGGCTTGCTGAAAAATACAGTTCCTAGCGATCGCCAGTTGCGGCTTGAGGCGCACGACGCGGATGGCTCCAGTCTTCAGAGGGCGGCGTGATGAAGTCCGTGCTCTGTGGAGCATCACCTCATGGATTTCAGATCTCCGAGTCGACGAAGCACCTAGTAGGGTCAGCCGTAAGCGTTTCAACGAGCTGCTCGCTGAGACCGCGGCGGCGACTGGGTCTCGCAGATGCCACCGTCTTTCCGGGCTGGGGGTAGCTGGCCTCGTGACTAATGCTGGCAGCTCCGGCGTCGACACGTCGCTGGTAATGGCTCCGGAGTCGCGCGAGCTGGATAACTTCTTCAGCTTGTTGAGCAACCACGTGGGCGACGTGGATCGTCAGCTGGTTCGTCGGGCAGCATCGCGTCCAGCATGGTCGGTCGTTGCTTTTTCGGCCATACAACAGCTGAAACGGTGTACAATCTGTGGTCTGTTGCACCTGCATGTTGCTGAGCAAACGTGATTTTAGGCTGTACGCACTCGTCCCACATCTTGTCCTCTACTCTGACATACATGGAAATCATGTAGGCAATGGTTGCTGTTTTGTCTTTCATGTTTAGTCCGTCAATATGCGGATGTACACAGTGGGTTCTGATGGTGGGTGGTGCTACTGAGACAAAGCATTTCTTGCGTCAGCCGAGACCGCATGAGCGATGATCCACGGTCTGTGAGGAGGGACTTCCAGGGCGCCGTGCCGGAGGGGACAACGGACTTAATGAAAAAACTTGGCGGCTCCAACGGCCGTGCCCCATGTGGAAAGGCTTTCCGCTAGGTGTATCGGTAGTGAGATAATCGGTCGCAGCGATTATCCATCTGTTTCTATGCGTCGATGGTGGGAACGGTCCAGTAAATCCAGTCCAATTTCCCGGAATGGGGCAGATGGCGGCGCTATAAGGTGAAGAAGTCCCTGCCAGTTTTCGTCTGGTGGTTTCTACCCGTCGTTGACACTCGTAGCATCAGTCGTGTAGTGATGGACTGTCTTCGAGCTTGGAGCTAGTAGTTCTATACGCGTATCCTGTAGCAAGTGCTGCTGCAGCCAGAGTGTCCTGCCGTCAGGTCGTCGTGGCGGAGCAGAAATAACAACTTCTCAAAAGCTGGAGAGGATCCCCTGCAACTTGTCGGCCAGTGTTGTTTTGGTGACGTTCTCCTTGTAGAGCACATCTTGTCGGTTGAAGAAGGTTGGCAGTGTTCATTATGAAAGCTTACGGGGAACAGGGCTTCGCTTGTCCTTCTAAGTGCTCGATAAGTCCTCGTAGTTCAGGATAATCTGCTGGAGGTACTGCCATGTAGCTGATATCTAGTGCACCGAGGAAACACTCGTTGTCGATCATCTTCGATTATTCCAGGCAGGACCGGCTTTGGCGAGGGCGCCCATGACGGGCAAACGGCATCACTGTGCTTTCGAGCCGAACTTCGTGCATGCTGGTCAAAGTGACCAAAGGACAGGAGAGGTGTCAGGAGTCTTCGTTTAAGCTCGTAGAACACTGTCTGGTGCTCTTCTATCTGCGGAAATCTTTCAGCGCCTTGGTGAGGTATGACGGCGGCGCGGCGAGCTTCGCGAAATCTCGAGACTGAGGCTGCGGCGCGCGTCTTCTCTAGAGTCAGGACGAGACACCCTCACTGCTCGACGTGGCCTAGGAACCTGGAGCGAAACACCGTATGGGCGCAGAGATTTCGTTGGCTTGAGGGTATTCCAGCGGCCTTGATGGACCCGAAGTACTGACACAGGAGTCGTCGTAAGTGCTCGTGGAAGCCAGCTGGCAGACACTACAACGTCGTGGAGGGTGGTGAGACAGTCCTGTCAATGCGACAGCCTGCGAGGCACGATGTCCACTGACACGCTGAAATGTCGCCGGCGCTGTGCGCCAGTGCCAGAAGAGCATCTCTTTGGGTTCGTACTGTTCATCGGGGCGCGAAAAGACGGTTTTTCTCCTGGTCCGGTTCCTCAGCCTCGACCTGCCGAGAAGCCACGACTGCCGGTCTCATCGGCGAAGAGTATCGCCGAGTGCAACGCGCCAGCGCGTCTGCAGTACTCAGTCGACTGCAAGTAGCGGTGCACGTTTGCCGCTGTCTCAGCATTGAGTGGACGACAGTCCGCTCAGAATCTCGGGAGTTCCGCGCTTCTTCTTTACCAGCCCGTCAGGTGGAAGACTTATGGACAGCCCGAGCGGCTGGATGATAATGCACCATCAAGCGATTTCCTCAACCTGTTCCCGAGATTAGCCCTCACTTTCAAGGGCACTGGTACGATGACTGGTCGGAGCTGGGCGCACGTCGCCGTCGGCGTCGTCCGATGTTTCACCGCACACT
>JAZHYW010032349.1:0-11004 GCA_037355805.1 Ixodes ricinus | reverse complement strand
AGGCCTCCATCACCATGATAAGAAAACAAACGTCACCCGCAGATGCTTCCGATTAGATTCGTACTTCGTACGTTCAAGATTGGTCGTCCTGGCACAACGAGAAGAGAAATGCGCTGGCTGCGCTCGCGGGGCACGCTGGGTGGCCGCAACTGCAGCCATCTAGCGGAAAGCAGAGTCTTTTTTCCACTATTACGTGCATAGCCGGCCCGTTTTGCCGGCCCTGCACAAACGGGCCGCCAAAAATTGCAGGGCCGCCTACGGAGCCACCTATATAGCCATTCGCACCATAAAATAGGAGGGGGCGAACAGCAGCCGTGACGTTGTACACGGCAACTTTGACGGGGCCGGATCAGTTCGCGGCTAAGTCCTGAAAACGTTGAACGTCACGGCTATAGCCGTGACGTTTGCCGGTCCCAGATTAAGAGTGTAGGGCTCAATGTGACAAAATTTCAGTTGTAGTTCACTGGTACTAGACGGGATTACTGACACTGAGCTCAAAGATGCACTCGTGGGGTGAGGTGACTAAGCCACGTCTTACTACGTTTGCATACGCACGCACAATATCCGGTGTTTCGGGAACCAAGGAAAATGCCCCGGTCTTCGTTTTTGTATCGCTCGAGAATGAGTGTATCGTACATTCGTAAAAAGTCAGATAATCGAAAATGCAAGCAGCGCGTTCGGTCGCGGCGTGATAGCATGAGATGAAGCTGCTCAGTCGAAACCGAAACTGAGTGGCCAACTAGTTCCCAGGGTGCACTGCGTGGTATTTCGCCGCGATGGGGCGCGTCGGTTTAAGAAGAAGTCTATTGCTTGGGGCCGGGTTGCGTCGGCAAACATGGCGGCGCCCTTTCCGCTCGCTTCGGAGCGAATTCGTCATGGTCGCTGCAGTATTAGCCAATTTCATTGCCAATGAATAGTGCAACCGGCTTTCGCTTTGCTTTATCTCGCTCAAATCACAAAGAATGAGCGGTGGGCTCGCCCCATTTTAAAGATTGTCCCCGAGTCTGGCCGTTCTTAAGCCTAAAGAGACGCGTTAATCGTTGACATGGCAACGTATGGCTACTCCGTGGCTCCGAGTGGATTTCGTTCGTGGCACGATACCTGCAGCTTGAAAACAAGTATTTCAAGGCTTCAAAGTCGCTCCAGCTCAGATGTCAATAGTGCAGCTGCTCGCAGAGTATGCGCGCTCGCGTTCGTCTCAGTCTCGGCATAGTTGAAGGCCCAAATCTTCGGCTGCAGATGGTCAAAGCGCTCACAAACGCCCAAAAAATTCGAGAACGAGCCATACCTAAAACAGCGCGCAAGCACAGGAGGAAGAAAATAGAACACTGGAAAGAGCGCTGACTTCCAACCTATGTATTGTGAAAGAAAGAGAAAGAGGAAGCTTCAGACATGAAGCCCACGCGCACCCAAAAGGTAAAAAGAAGAACGAATAAAAACAGATACATTACAAAGTTGCAGTAGAAATTAAAGGAGAAAACTGACATTATAAGGTCACGACCACGGTGGAAGAAATACATTTAGGTGATGACTCTCTGTCTCACGCGGCGACCACATTATGTTCGGCGCGCGAGCGTGCTTCACGCGCATCGAGGATAGATGGCGCCCAAGTTTAGAGGGGCTTCTGAAGGCTTGTATAGAGGGCTTGTGAAGGAAATCATGCATTTTTACTCGGTCCCTGTGTACTGTGTACTGAAATGATGAATTTATGTTGGCGCACTGGCACTGATTGCCTTTTCTCCCGTGCGGTTCCTTTTTTTTTTAAACCAGAACATTCCGATGATGTCTTAACGTGACAAATAATACTCGTATAAATATAAAACTTCCCGGCATAATCTACTGGGCCTTCAATAATTTAGAGTCATTTAGAGTAAACAGCTGGGTCGTGCTCGCATGTTTTGTCAAACAGCACGTTTGGTAACAGTTCCGTAAATTGTTTACACACATTGCGTGGCCTTATAGGAGGTCAGCTGATTTTTTCTATCCGGATTCTTCCTTCTTATTGAAAAAAATAAATTCTAATAATGTTACATAGTGGGGCCAAAATAATTCCTTACATGCGCATAAAGGTTATAGCATTACAAATGGTTTATACATACAATGTCAACTTGTACTGTGGAACATACAAACCTTGTGAGCAGGAAAACAAATTATATTTATGATGACATAGGGACTGATATGATGACACAGTATGATGACATACTGACTGACATGATGACACAGTGACTGAAAGTCAAACAATAGTAGTGGTTATAGGACATAAATCACATTTCATCTGCAAAAAAAGACCTAACCAATATTTTCCCTTTAAAATGTACACAAAAGCTGAATTCACTGCATACTACCAAAGAACGCAATCTCCTACATACTTGTGTTTCTCGCCCATGCTCTTAAACTAAGACGAGCGCTGCTTTGCTGATTTCTTTTTTTCTTGAGCTTGTTTGTTCATACTCAGGGTAATATGCTGACAGTGTTGTCGCATTCGCATGCCGAAGTAGTAGTGGAGCAACTGGGCAACTGTTTGTTCTTTGTGTTCAGCGCATGGAAACGTCATTGTGCATGTGTCAAGTATACATTGTAGATTGTGTCCCAGTAGGCAGTCTAGTGGCTTTTATTTTCCACGAAGAACTGTTCCGCTTTCTTCAGTAGCTGGAAAAGGATCTTGTTGTGGTGTATAAGGCCTCCTCTGTCCTTCACGTTTGTCAGTGCTGCCTCAGCAGAAGTGTTTTTGTCGATGCTGGAAGCGGATCGGCATGCAGGGCAGCGTGTAGCTTTTTTCATTTTCACACTCAGAACCGCAGTTACACAACATAGTATGCAGTCCACAGACTTGGCTTCTTCAGCCTTTTCTGTCCAGACATCTTCGCATTCCCAGTCTTCGACAGAAATTAGACTGTGAAGCTTGATCTTCATTCGGTCAACGAGATGAGCAGACTAGGTAGTAACTTGCGATCGGCCCTCGGGATTGCACGACGCCACTGCTCCAGGCGAACGTCATTCGATGAAGCTTAAAAGAAGGACACTCGCTCTGCACAGTTCCGGCGCCCCGAATCACAGTTGGGAACGAAGCACGTCTTTCCCATCCTTATAGCATAATTTCTTCTTTGGGTTAAGGCTCACCTTCGTGCACGATGGTGGCACCTTTGATCGACAAGCACCAAAGCAAAACATGAGTCCAGCCACTGGCCGCACACCACCACCACACCGCGAAAAAGGCGAGCAAGCTACGCCCCCGAAACCGTGGCCGCCGAGGAGAGACCTCATACCCACGGTGCTCACACCTCAGCGCCCTCTGCGGCGGCGCGGAACTAACTATACTTCGTTTCACCTTATGTTGTACCGCAGCGAAGGCTAGAAGCGCGAGCTCATAGCGTTGGCAGCCGCTCTTGAGTCACGAGAGCTTGTGCCGCCGAGATGTGCCCCAGAGCAAGGAGCTCGCGCTTGTAGCCTTTCCTGCGGTACATCATAAGGTGACACAGAGTTCGATGCTAGCTCCGAACAGGATCTGGGGCCCTATGTTGCGCTTTTGGACTCCCAGGAGACTAGGGAGAAGGAAGTGACGTCAACAACGCTCTTTGGATGTTGATTAGTGGCGTCGCTGATGACGGTATCTGCTAAGATACCGTCAGCTGCTAAGATACGTTCATTCACACCTACGTCACTTCCTTCTCCCTAGTCTCCTGGGAGTCCAAAAGCGCAACATAGCACCCCTGGTCGCTCGCTCCTCGCGGGAAGAGCGGCCAGAGTCACCACCTAAATGTTTTTCTTCCACCGTGGTCACGACGAACGAAAAGATGAGAAAAAAGAAGAAAGAAAAACAACAACGTGGGCTTCATCTCTGAAGCTTCCTCTTTTTCTTTCTTTCACAGTACATAAGTTAAGAGTCAGCACTCCTTCCTGTGTTCTGTTATCTTCCTCCTGTGCTTGTGCGCTGTTTTAGGTATGTCTTCTAGGTACCAGCTAGCTCAACGCTCTATGTTACTACGAGAACAAGCGCCAAATTAGAGCGCTACGGATTGGATTGTTTCGGCTACACCCGAAGCGGGATGGCCGAACGAGTCGAGGCCGATCCAAGGCCAGAAGAAAATGGCGGAAGAGAAGGCTCCCGCGCGCGTTCGCTTCTCGATCGACGATGACATTTACGTGCTAAGCGAAGTGTACGCCACTAACCCATTCCAGGATATGGACTTCAATTGCCGAAAGGGTCTCCGAAGCAATCGGAAGAAATTTCTCCACACGGGCCATCACGCGACCGGGTCGACCTGCTGCTGGCACAGTTTAATACGAAGCACAGATTTCCCGGTGACTTTTCGTAACGTAACGAAAAAAACACAAAAAAACGGGTCTGTGTGAACAAGTTTTTAGCCACGGAGTAGCAATACGTTACCATGTCAACTGTTACGACGTATGTTTAGGCTTAGGAAGAACCAGAATCAGGTACGATCTTTAAAATGGGGCGAGCCCACCGCTCATTCTTTGCGACTTGGGCGAGATAAAGCAAAGCGAAAGCCGGTTGCACCATTCATTGGCGATGAAATTGGCTAATACTGGAGCGACCATGAAGAATTTGCTCCGAAGCGAGCGGAAAGGGCGCCGCCATGTTTGCCGACGCAATTCGGCCCCAAGCAATTTGGGGACCCCACGCTATTTTTCGAATTTCACGTTGGGGGCGCGCGCCAACCTAAGACCCTGGGTTCTGCGCGTGCGCAGTGCTAAGCCCCAATTTCTTTGGGGCCCCAAAGCTTTGGGACCCCCTATTATATAACTCTTTATAACTGTCGTTCTGCTTCAGCTACAGGATGGGCTAAAAGCAAGCTACGCTTACCAGCGTCGTGCCTGTGACCGGGGAATGGCCCGTCGAATTCGCAGATAATTCCATTGGCGCACATGATAGCCTGCTATTTGAGGGCGTGCACTCTCTTGTGACCAGAGAAGTAAATCTTCTGATTCAGAGACGGTCGGCAGATGGGTCTTGCTGTGCCGTTCCAACTGGTGTTACCCTCCCTATTATTTGTACCACAAGCCACAATAAAGTATCGTTTCAGCGCAAATGTTTTGCGTTTTAATAATTTTTCACTCTCAAGAAGTTCGTTCGTTGTCCACCATGGCGCTGCAAGCGAAAAAGGCGAGCGTGCCGCGTTGCGTCCTCACAAACCCTATTCTATAAGCACGCTGCGTGAGGTGTCGTGCGTTGGGTCCCCAAAGCGTTGGGTTCCCCAAAGCGTTGGGGCCCCCTATTCTAAAACTCTCTATTAAACCGAAACCTAAAAACCCGCCGAATTTGTGCGGTTTTTCAGAAAGCCGTAAAATGCTTCGCGTGCCTTCTATCGTTCTGCAATTTGTTGATTTAATGTTTTTTGATGATGCTGAGCAATTTTCTAATTGAAATGATGCCCAATATTAAAAAAGTTAATTACGCAAAATAATTAAAAACTTAATTATCTCGCACTTTGATATTCTTTCTAAATAGGCCCCTGGCCCAGGACCAAGACGACACAAGGCTTTTTTTGTTGCGACGCGTAGTTTTCGCAATATCGAATTTGTCCACCTTTCGTGAAACACCCTGTATATATATGTATATATTGTTTAGTCTGTCGAAACAATATCTAGAACGCGTGAAGTAGCTACTTCATATAATCCCCGCGCTGATTAAAGCAATTATCATCTGGTGGCAAAAGCTTTTGGATGCCTTCCTGAAAAAAAGCTTAACGTCTCGGTTCTCTCCATCGCGCGTTCAGCAAGACCGTCAGTCAGCACGTACTTTCTTCCCTGACATCAAGGTGTCCGCTCTTCCCAAAGCTTCATGTAGGTTCGATACACATTAAGGCCTGTTCACACTCTTGCGACCGAGTGAGACCGAGAGAGACCAGACCGGTTTTAAGCCTTTTGCGACTTCTTAGGACCGGATGCGCTGCAGCGGAGCAGGTCCTAAGACGTCGTAAGAGGCTTAAAAACCGGTCTGGTCTCTCCCGGTCGTACTCGGTCGCAAGAGTGTAGAACGGCTTTAGGCGTTTGTGGCCACTGGCAGTCTTGTCTACGTGTGAAGGAATGATAGAGATTTCCGGCGGCAACCTTCTTTGGCATCCAAAAACTTGTGCCATGTCATGGCAATTGCATGAATCTGCGCGGTGATTATGCAGAGAACTATGTATCTACATTTTGTGTATATTAAAACATTTTTCACCATTGTTTTTTGCTTTTACCCAGTTGATCGGAGATTGAAAAAAAAACGAGAACAATCTCAACCTTTTCTTAGGCGATTGATTGAACTGATATCATTGTATAAGCAGACCGTAGGGAGAGGTTTAGTCCGCGATGAGAAAGTCTCCTCCATTTCTGGCAAAAGCAGTACGCTGTTCGTCCCCGCGTATGCTCGAGCTCTGCTGGCCACCTCATTGAGGAGGAGAGAACTTCATTCAAAATGAGAGGCCTTAAGTCCACAGCCAGATCACCTCATTGATCCGAAAATCGCTTCGCACGAATGCACCAAATATTGTCCAGTACTAAAAACTGGCACGCTATCCCATCCGCTCGCTCAACGTTTGACTGTGATTCTGAGCGTTAAGTACATAGCTTGCAAGTGATGTTTTGCTGCTTCTTTGTGTATATGAAATCATCACCCGGGATCTGGGCCCATCGGTGTCCTCCCGATGTACGAGTTCCAAGGGTTTCTAAATTGTCCAACCTTGCAAGGTGCAAAATTTCAAATTTCGCGACTTTCGAACATGGCCGACGTTTGTATTCGCAACAAGTACCAAGTTTTGAAGGTTTCTGGAAGTTCGTGCTCGACCGTTTCGTATTCCTCAAATTAAAACAAATTGATCTTTTTTTTTCTTTTTCTTTGCGAAGTGTCAAATTTTTTGTTTTAATAGAGGTCCGGATTTTGCAGTTTGGAATAAATTTACCACGAATTCACCTGTAGAAATTGCGATATAAGTTCGCCATATTTTCCGAAAGACGTGTTTCGTGTGTATTTAAAAAAAAATGTTACAAGTAGTCGACCGTCACTTTCTGTTCCTTTCTCAGTTCTTCCTACGGAGCGGCCATTGGTCCCATCGAGGAAACATTCGAAAACGACTTTCAACGGTTCAGGGAAACATCTTAAGGCGATCCGACGAACGTCCTCCTGCCTCTTTGCAAACTGACAGTAATTCCGTGGCACGCAGGCGAAATTGCGACGATTGAAGCCTCTTCCGGAGCCTACACGTAGATGAAAGTGAAAAAAAAAAAAAAAAAAAACTCGGGCAAGGTGGGGAATCAACCCTATATAATGAAAAACCCGAGACTGGGTAAATAATTTTAAGAAAATCACACATACGCCGGTATCTTTTTTTTATTATTCTCGTTTTCTTTTTTTTATTAGTAGTATTATTGACCTAAATGTAGAATTCTATTTATATTCCGATAAGTCCTTGATCTGGTTCAAACTTTTGAACGTCGGAGGTTTGAAACTCGAAATTCGCCAAATTTGTAGTTTAAAATGATTTCGAAAGTCCGAAAATGGTCTTAGTTTCTTAACGGGATAAGTGCAAAATATTCTCCCATTTCTTAACGTGATAAGGTCAATCAGGGAGGGACCTATGGAACCCTCTTAGGGTTTTATTTTCGAACTTCGCGTTTGAAGAAAAGTTGGCGGTATCTCTGGCGGAATCTGCGCTGTCATTCTGATGCTCGTAAAAGGTTTCCACTTTATACCAGACTGAACTGCCTCGTTGATGCAGAATAACTTATAAGTGCAATTTGCGCTATCTGTTGACTGGAGACGCATCTTTATTGCATTTGTTCTCCATCCATTTGTCTTTCATTGTTTTTTGTCATGGCCGCAATGATTGTGATTTTTTGTCCTCCCTCGTTGCGTGAGCTCCTCTATTTCCTGTCGGAGGCGGCCGACCTCCGGCGGAACCGGAAGTACGCCTTTTATATCCCCACTCTTCCTTCCCCACCGCACTTTCACTCACTTCCGTTTTCTTTTCCTCTTTTTATGCTCTTACCATCTACGCGTTGCTCCAGCAATTTTTTTTCTCGAGATAACTCCAGTTAGTGTGCACGCGTTCATTTTTACATTCGTTTAAAGTGACGCATCTTCGAAGTTAGTTTGCGTGTCCGGCGACGGCGATATTTTTTGTATAGTTATTCAGTTGTCTTCCTATGGTTTTCTAAGAGATAGATCTGAACATGTTTTCTCCGTTTTCTTTCACACCTACAGTGCGACGGAATGGCAAGCACGTATTCACGCGGTTCCTGGTTATAAAAACAGCGTTCATATTTTATAACTCACCATCTAAAAAAAATAAAAATAAAAAATAACAACTGTGTGCCGCTACATTATTCAAATTGTAACGTCTTCCTGCATTCCGTTAATGTCCGAACTTTAGAGTGCCACAGAAAAAAAAAACAAAAAAAAAACACTAACATGGCCAATTTTATAACCGAAATTTTCCCTTAATATCGCACCAGTGTCGTCTATTATCGGACACTCTGGTCCTCGCTTGTTCGTGCTGTGCCGCAAAAGAGCGTGCACAGGGTTCGAGCGCGAATTGTTTTCGGTTTTGTCTCTTAATTATGGCGCAAAATGTTGTTTCCCGCTTTTTGTTTTTCCTCTAGTTTGTGTCGGTTTGGCACTTTCTTTTCTCTTTTTAGGAAAACAGGAAACGGTCTGGATACTGTTTTCTTTTTTTAATTCCACTGTCTCCGACCGTTTGCTTCGGTGCTGGGGCCCTGCGACGCTCCCTGGTTTGTTGACGAGTTCGAACCAGTGATCCGTGTGTCCTATCCGATAAGGGAAAAAAGCCGGCTGGCGGTCGTGAAACCTTATTTTCTCGGGCGCTTTCGCACGTCAATGGCGGATGAAAAATGTCAGCTTCCGCCCCAACACAGTGCTGCCGCAGAATACCACGCACTCCAGGAGGCGCTGCCGCTGCCTTATTCCAAAGGACGCTGCCCACGAAAATATGGTCTATTACTCCGGCAAAGCTTTGAGCTAAACCAACGGAGTATGTTTTTGGAATCGCTGGCCTTTGCCCTTCCCGGTATGCCGTTTAGTATCGCGAAATTCGGAAGAGTTCTATGCTTCGGTTTCAGCTTGGGTCCAGACGCAGGCGATGCTACAAGCGCAGGCTCCGGGCTTTCTGCATCCCTGCCAAGCACGCGCGCTCGTGCAATGCAAGCACCGTTCCAGGGCCACACGCTCGCGCTCGTAGCACCGGCTGCGTGTCTGGACCCAAGCTGAAACGAAGTATAGTGAAATCGGCGAGTGAAAATGGCGCCAAAACCAAGATAGAGCCGCGCTTTTCAATGCCGTGAGGTCGGGGGAAGGCAGGCTGACCTTGAGCGACGTGACGACGTCCAGTGAATTCCGGTCGCCTGACGTCATTTTCCCCGTGAAATGTAACGGGAAATTCCCATCCCGTGACGAAGTTGAACGTTCCTCAAGAGGGCGATCCGAAGCTCGTCTTCACCTCTATCGTTGTCGAGGCGCGGTGATGCAGCTTGGCACTCGTGGGCAGACTTGGACGTAGTTCAACTACTCTACTCAAGTTACTGTAGTTTAAGTACTTTTCTGAGTAGTTTAGTAAGTTTCAATTACATTTTTATTTCGGTAATTAGTAGTTTACTTTAATTACTTTTTTGAGTAACTTCTACTCAAGTTACAAATTACTTTCGAATTTTAGTGGTTGTTTTGCCTATCAACAAACATTCCTGCGAAAAATAGATAAGTTGTTGGAAGATCAGCTGATATTTGCAAAGAAGGGGAAGCATATGGCGTAGGAAGAGGGGGAAGAAAATGGTTTGGAGAGTCCGAATCCCCCCAAAATTTTCACAAGCCCCCCCCCCCACACACACACACCCTACACACACACACTGCACCAACACTGCTACGAGGCGCGGGGAGCGAACAGACACGACGCAAGAGAGGCCGAGTGATCTGCGGGATTAGCGCCGATGACTGGCGTTTCTCAGTGTCCCGAAGCTCAAGGAGACTTGTACCCATTTGAAGAAAGGGCTGGTCCCCGCTTTTCCCCAACGTAGAAACTCTCGCCCACTACAGGAGGTGCACACACTGCATCCTCACTCTAAGGAGGCAACAAAATGCAGCACCTGCTCTGGAACTCATTTGGTGCTCCCGTAGTTTTGTGCTGTACTCGAAGAATCGCGTGCTAAAGGGCAACGCAAAGATTACCCTTTTGCGTTGCCTTTCCTTCTAAAACTCAGAATATGCAGATCTTTAAAGATTCAAAGATCGTTCGAGAAACCTGTAGTAATTCCCCCACCGTTTTTATATAAAAATAATAAACAAGAAGTGTTCGGAAGTACTACTATGTACATGGTACTTAAAGTATTACTGTTTAGAAAAATTGTACTTTACTTGAGGTAAATTCTCTGAACATGTACTTGTATTTTCTGAGAGAAAGTAAAACTCCCTGACTTCAATGTACACTCCCTAATTTTAAACAAAAAATGGCGGTATCGTTGTGTGAAAACGCGCCTTTACGAGACGTCATCTGTCATCTCTCTGTGTGAAGTAATGACGGCTGTGAAACGGATTGAAATAAGTGCCTCATAAGTTGATTGTGTGAAATAGCTCGTCAGCGAGAGTAAAACAACTACTCTGTGGCGACTTGACCTTATACAATATTTGCTGCCATTTCCGTAAAAAACTGATGCACCTCCGATTACCCCTGGAGCAATGAATACCAGTTAAAAAAACACTGTACAGGAAATAAAGGGCATCATGAAAGGTTGTGTTAAGAGTGCTACGCACTTTACCTTGAAATATATTGTATTTATATACGTTACTTCAAGTACATTGCACCCGGTGTACTATACTACTTTGACTTGAAGTACAGTGTACCCCGAACCTAACGCCGCCACTGGGTTCCCAAGCATTGAGCTCGTGTCGCCTACTTACTGTTAAATTTGTCACCAAAACGTTCGGGATGCCTTCTCAGGATGGGATAGAAATCGGGTACCCAAACATTCTTCAGATAGTTCAATCGGCCGCCA
>JAZHYW010032347.1:0-48733 GCA_037355805.1 Ixodes ricinus | reverse complement strand
ATAGAACGCTCACCACTGTCCTGGCCGTTTGAACTGCGTTTATTGAACGTTCTCTCTTGTTGTTCAGCGTGGCCTGGTGCTTCACGAGTCCGCGAACTCCATCGCATGCATTTGCCCATGTCGAGATGCAGAAAATTAGCACTGGGCTTGTGGGCAATCATTTTATGCAAACTGGTGAAGCTTGTAGCAACTCTTAAAATGACTGGTGGCCCTGTCACTTATGTACGTCACGTGCGAGTATACCGCAACCTTGTTTTCAACCTACTCTTTCACTTTTTCTAGATCCAAGCACGTGAGAGCGACGTCGTCACGTAGGTCCTCACTGATGATAGCAACGCTGTTTGTAGATTTTCTTGTCTTCACTACACATGTAAATATCGTAACTTTGTCAGGAAGCACGATGGTCCAGTTTTCAGCAAAGTCAAAATGAAAGATAATACTTTCGCGTTGCATGCAGCTGCTTTTCATCGTAGATCGCTTTATCTTGCGTCTTCCTGATATGGTTATGGATATGAAGTTCTTCGACTGTAAGAGACTGGCCTTTGGGCAGTGATCATAGTCTCCTTAAAGACACAGATTTGTTAGTGGGTCGCTCATAAATGCTGAGTTCATTTGACCATTGTTGAGTGTTGAGCCTGTAACGTTCTCTACAGCGGCAATACCGAGGTAATAATTGGCGCAGCACGCACAAATGCACACTTCCTGGTGTGGAATACATTTGACCCATCTAGGGCACAAGGAATAAAGTTTCGATTAGCCCAACGCTGGAATCAGGATGCTCGTCTCTGTAAACACAAAAGGCCTCTCAAATTGAGCGTGTCAGGAAGCGCTTTGGCACGTCCGTTATCTCCACGTTGAGCATGACAGAAATCACGTTCTTCTGGATGGAACCGTTGGTGCGAACATTGCAGCTCGTCTTTCGTGAAGTACTCTAGAGCAGCAGACAGGTTTCAGGGCTCACCTTGGACCTCGTGTGAGGATCTGGCTCACACCACACGACACGCTTTTCCTTACCTAAAACGTAAATAATGTCGCCATGTTGACTTTTCCTAGGTTAACGTGGCGACAGTCTTTACGCTCTATGGTATTTAGGCGGTGCTCGAGTATTTGGGGGTTCTGCTCTCAGGTCGGTGTGCCTCTTGGTGCCTGATATTACCCGCGAAGCCAGCGAGTGGGATGGCGACAGGCACAGCTACTCAGTAAACAGGCATCCGCGGTCGTATTTTGCTGGTTGAAGCGAGCCCACTCATCCTTAACAGCGAGCAAGGAAATGCAAAAAAATGTATTGGCCGTTTTGCCAGAACTAGCGACGAGTGTCGCCTGCTACTTCCGTCATCTATTGCGCCATAATTGTGATTTTCGCAAGGAAATGATTGTTGCTAGCCACAGAACACTATCACGTAGAAAGGGAATGCTTGAATATGTTTTTATTCTAGAGATACGTCAGGGATATATATAAGAGAGAGAGATGGAGATAGAGGGTAAGAGAGAGGAGCCTATAGTGCCGTAGGAAAATAAACTAAGTTCCCAGTGACCGATGGCCTGCAGGATCTTTTCTATGATCACTAGTTCGTAATATGATAGCGTAATATGATATGATTTGTACACAGTAGTTTCTCAATTTTAGTGTGTGACCGATTGCTCTAGTTGTCAGTGACCTCATCTGAATAAATATATAAAATATGTGTGTTAGTTTCCTTAAACTGGATCTCAGTTTCACTTCTCGTATAGAGCACTGCTACGTGTAGGTTTTGAAAAAGGACCCTACTTTGGGGAGCTGAGTCTTCTTTCTCAATAAAATGATGCAACATGTTTTAATACAAATTAATGCGGAAATAGAGTATGACAGGGTACCCCAATTAAAAAAAATCCAAGGTGTTTTTTTTATTTGCATCAACATTTTTCGTTTGATTTTTCCCATGCTTGCTAAATATATCCAGACTATTTTATCACTCAAATACCTAATTGATTTATTTTAATAATTGACCTTATATATGTAAAATACTACCTGCAAATTATATGATAATGATTAAATTATTTCATGAGATACACGCCTCAAAATTTTGCCTTTTGTCGTTCGAGCCTGCAGGTTTGGAAATTTTTAGAAAATGAAATAAAATTTACATAAACAATATTACTTTATATTACAAGCGAACTGTACCCATACTTTGTTTTCAAAAATTATTAGAATTCTTCTAACATTATCCTTTTTGTTATTCACTTTGAAACGTGCGCCCTCCACCAGTGCGCGTTAATGCAACTGTCCACCTCTTCATGCTTTACGATTTTTCCTGACCCCAATTTTTTACGGACAAAACTAAGTACGGATTCGTTTATACCAGACACTAGACAATGGCATATAAAAATATCAGTTGATTTAAAAATGTCGACCAGCCACCCTTTGGTCGATCTTTTCTGAAATCAGACTGCAGGGAATTTTTCCCACTAGATGTAGCATGGAAATTTGTTCCGCTAAATTAAGCGGGGAATATTTTCCTGCTAAATTTAGCAGGGAAATGATTTCTGCTAGATTTAGCAAGGAAAAATGTTTTTGCTAAATTTTGCAGGGAATTTTTTTCCACTAGTGAGTCACACGTTACATCATTCCTGACTTCACTGCTGACATCAGTGACGATGACGATGATGATTACGTCACCACGATGACGTCAGGTGACGTCACTGGTGGTCCTTGTGACGCCACGTGTGACGTCATCGTGACGACGTCATCGTCATCGTCACTAATGACGTGAACAGCGACGTCATCAGTGACTTCACCACTGACGTCGCGCGTTCCGTAATATACCGCGCGGTTACGCCGACGGCGACGGCGATGGCGACGACGCCGCTCAAGTCGGAAACGGGCGCCTAAAGGCAGGACCACATTGGCGTCGTGCAGGCCTGCGGCGCTACGGTCGGAGCGGCTGGCTGCCGACCAAAACCAGTTTTCTCTTCAGCGGCGCGACGTACAGCGCCGCAGAGCCAACCGCTCCTTGCGCGGTTCAGAGCTCGCCGCCGCTCGGAGCAGAAGAAAGGAGCCAGTGGGAGGTGGCGTAGATAGTGACGTCGCGATGCCATGGCAAAGCTCAAGCCGGTTCTTCGCGCATCTTTCACGTTCCGAAGGACGTAGCGTTGTTCTTCGTGTCGTCTGCTATCCCTATTTCCCCAGGATGCCTTCCCCAACAGAGCGGTTCCTTGAAACTGTGCGACGGTTTCCCTTTTTATATGACAAGACGCAGCCAGACTACCTAGATGATGACGCTAAGAAAAACCACTGGGAAATTACAGGAGAGGACTTCGGAATTACAAGTGAGTTTCTCCGTGGCACTTGTTGCATGTCGTCTGTGTTGTGACGGATGTCGTGTTGATTTGGTGACACTTCTGAAATTAGCCTCCATCTCTGGCACTCCGCCGCGGCAGCAAAGCACTAACCTGTCCTTCGGTGTTTCGGTAGAACGAACTCGGCCGGACCCAAAACCTGTGCCTCCTTAACTTCAGAGCGCGGCGACGTCGCAAGTTGAACGAGCAGGCTAGGATAATCGCATTCACGCTGATCACCAGGTCATCATGGACACCTACCATGTAGGCAGCGAGTGCGGTTTCGATGCTGGTATATGCGAAAGATGAGAGCCGAAACGGAAGTATGCAACGAAGAGCAGACGGCGAAAGAGCAAAAAATCCGACGGGAGGCGCGCGCGCAGATCGCGAGAACCAGTACTGTCACGTGACGCCCGTAAAACGGAGGCCAATGTGGACCCCATGCGTTGGGACGCCGGACGGCGGTGGCGCTCGGCGGCGCCGAACAACAGCGCCGTTCACGCTAGAGTGGTCAGGAAATAAGAGTAGCGCTCTAAAACGCTCCCCCCATTCCAGCCAGTGAACTTCTGAAGAAAAGCGTAGTGTGGATGTGTTTAAAGCATTCAATCACAAAGTCATGCAAGCACACAATTCAAAAGAACTTCAACGGACAAGTCGCAAGGTTAAAGCCCGCAGAATACCCTAATTTGTTATTGACGTCGGTGGTTGAGAGGTTCCGCAAAGAGATCAAACAAGGTAGAAACTTGATAAAAAAAAATAAAAAAACAGAAACAAGAAACGATTGGTGGTAGTGCCCTACATGCATAAGTTTTCTTACCGCCTTCACAGGACAGCGAATAAAGTTAACGTACATGCAGTCTTTTCAGTTCCCAGAAAGCTCTATAGACAATTGCAACCATGGCGTCCCGACTGATGCCCCATGGGTGCAGGCACGTGCAGGGTGCGCGTGAGCATTGCTTTGACAAGCTTGCAATTGCACTGGTTTGTCCGCACGAGCACTGACATGGCGGCGCCCAGTCGCCTTGTTTGCAATCGTTTATAGCATGTGCAAAAACTTCAACTCGCCTTCAAGTAATGCAGTAAGCTGCTCCAAGAAGCACAGCTTGAACTTTGTTTCCTGTGTTGAAGGTGTCATTTATACTATCCCGCTTTCCTGTGGAAGCGAGTGCATATCGCAGAATGGACGGTCTCTAAATGACCGCCTTCTGCGGCATGGCAACAACATCGTCAACGCCAACCCTGAACATTTACGAATCCACTGTAGGAACTGCGGGTGTACGGTGCTTTTGCATAACTCTACTGTGCTAGGCATCAGTACAAACCAACCCTCTAGAAAAATTATAGAATCAGCAAGCATTGAAAGACGGAATTACTGGTGCGTCAGCTGTCCATCTATAAGCCTTTCAAAAGAGAACTAAAATATTTGGCGAAAGGGATTTTAAAGCAGGAACAGTAAAAATGCTTTAGTGCTTTTAATTTTTTTTTTAATTTTCGCTTTTCAACATATATTTTTATTTTATTTTTAGTTTGTTGTTATTTGAAAGCAAGTTTCATATATATTTATTTTTAATTGTTTTGGATTGGTCGTTTTTCTTTAGTGCATAAAAGATGCGCTTTTTGTTGCAAGTAGAAAATGGTAACTAATACTAACCAAGAGTTGTGAGTCAGAGCGTAGCGACTGTGTTATATTTTAGTGTGCCAGTGCCCGGGAGTGTTTTTTTTTTGTTTTTGTGCGCTATAACGTTAATTACGTGAACCACCAACTCACCCAGTCAGCAGCCCAAACAACCTCGATAGCAGAGGCATGTTCTAATTTTGAGTAAATACATTATCTAAAAACAGCCCGTGCGTTTATTTTTTCGCGAACAGGGGAAAACGATCATTGCCATTTACCTAAGAGGCTATTAAATCTACTATGATATAAATATTCCTATTTAAAAAATAAATCCTGAGATATTACCAAGCGTGCTGAATTGCATAACATATGCTATGTTTTGTCACTTCGCGGACTTCATTTTTAGATCTAAACTTATTTGTATCTACAGAGCTTAAGTGGGTGCTAGTTGGCAATTTATCATAGATTTCAAACTGTGCTGCCTGGAGGACAATATCAAACAGAGACAAGGGAATAATGGCACAAACACAAGCAGCGCAAGCTAACCACTGTTTATTTCCTTCCATCCCACAGGAGAGGAAAATACCTGCAAAAATTAAACGTAAACGGAGACTTAAACAATTCGGGTAAAAAAAAATCGAACATATAGGAAAGCGAATACTAATATGAATACGCTTGATTCGTCGCTGTGATAAAGCTATCAATGCAGTCGTGTATTCCCGTCTTGGTGCAGCAATGCGTTGAGCGATTCCATTTCTTTTTGTTAAGATATATTGACGGCCCGTTGACACACGCACTCTCAGAAAAAAGGGTATTTCTCCGCTTGGCCCATATACGACACCCCAAACCATCAGTTCGACGTGCAGCACACTAACGTCGAACAGACGGCCTGTAACCAACGACCTTCGCGGCCGCACCTGTGATGCGGAACGCCACCTCCTCCAACATTCCCGAGGACACGACTTTCGCTGTCAACCTCGAGCCTCGGTTATCTGCCTCGTTGCCCGGATGAACATCCCTACCGTCGACAAAAGAGGAAGACAAGCTGTCGGCGATACCGGCTCAAGTAAGGTGCTGAAAAGGAAAGACGTTATCCTCATGGCGTCTAAGGAGGAACACACGGCCAAGGTGATCTCTGCTAAGCCGAAAGAGGGAGATAAGCCGTCAGCGAGAACTGCCCGATTAAGGGCGTCGAAGGTCCTTTCCGTCCCGGCTGAGGAGGGGGACGGTATCCTTCGGGCGTTCGTGCCCTCTTGGAGTCGACAAAACGATTAAAAGGTGTGTGCGTTTGTGAGTGCTCATAGATGGTGCCTGAAAGTTTGGGGATGACCTTCTCGGTGTCACCTCGACGCAGAATCTAGGAAGCAAGGCCAAATCTCAAGCGTCCCTGAGGGAACGGCTGCCACTACAAGCCTTGAGGAATCGGCGGAGCAATTATCCTCTGTGTGTGTTTGTGCGTGTTCGCGGGCGGAGCCTGACCATCTGGGGAACGGCATCCTGGCCTGGGTACGCAGGGAAGGGGACCTTATAAAAAGAGCGGTTTTACGTGCTCTCTTCGTGTTGTCATGTTGTTCTCATGCCGAACGGCAGACTGTACATAGAATGTAAATAAACAGTTTGAGAAGAGACACCCTGGCTCGCTACCAACTCTGGCCGATGTCCTGGGTGACGCATGGCTCCAGCGGAGACAGACTACGTGGACAAGCCCTGAGCCTTTACAGGCCCCAACTTTTACGAGGGACTTGAGAGCGGTGATATATACCTCATTAAGCAGTAAAAGTACGTATCAAAGACTAGAGAAAAGAAAAACACTCAGGTTTTGCAGTAAAGCCAAGAAAATCATGGTTACTTTTTTTTTGTAGTCAGTAAAACGTACATAGCCATCTTAATAAGTTGTACCACTCGGCTATCAAGCAGCTCGTGAAAGTGGGCACCATTGGTTTGACGTCAGCGCTCTGTACGCCAACCTGACATTTTGGGGTGTCGTGTATGGGACAAGGGGTGTAACAAAAGTCACTTCTTTCCGAGAGTGCGTACCATGACTTTCTGACTCCATGAAATGAGATTTCATCATTTCTCGCTTCTGTCTTTCCTCCGATCACGCTAACATTAAGGCTGTTCCAAAATGCGCCTTGCAATTGCACTTTGAGCAACGTGCCGCTAGGTTGCTTGCAGCTCGCAGCAGACCACTCCCTCAAGATGTTGTTCATGCATACTTGCCTTCTCGCAACGCAGGATTAGCCGTAGGATAAAGGTATTTTGTACACTCATTTTTCGCGCACTCAACAAACGTATTCCTCTGTCGAACCCAGCACTTAGCTTGGCCTCGATTCTGAGCATCGGGCTTGTTCACCTTCCTACAAAAACTGTTAACCTTAAAAGGCGCTGATAACACCACTCTGACTCCGAGTTAATTCGCTATCTTCTTCAGCCTATGAGAAGTGTTCTGAATATATGGCAGCAAAACAGTTGCTTCTTTGAACCTTTCCTTTGGCTTTGACTTGACATTACCTCTTAGTCTTTTGTTTTTTTTCAACCTTTCCCTGCCACTCCCACCAGTAACTACCGGTAGCATTTCTGGGTAGCCGCTTCTTCGGAGTGGACCTATCTGTAAAATTTAGGCCTTCCTCACATTGTGGTGACAAGCCTTCATAACGACTTCCATAAGGCAGGCTGAGGTGACGCTCCTTTTGACGACCACAGTCTTACCGCAGTCAGCGTGCCCTGCAACGTCTTTCAGTGAACGAAGCCGTTCCGGGTACCAACTCAGACGACGGGTCGGAATTTATGAGAAAAACGCCCCCAGTTACCTACTTTTCCGTTGACGTGAATATACCTATTCTACAATTTACCTCAAGAAGGGGTGCTGGAGACAGTGGAAAAGTGCATTGACGCCTACGGCACCGCTGGGTTCCAAAACATGTGTAGAATCAGGGCGGCGGACTTCCTCGACCTGATTCGAAACTATTTACAGTCTTAGCAAGTTGAGTTTGAGGGGTCCATTTACTCGCAAAAAAATGCATATGCATCGGATTCTGAGTTCTGCCCGCGCTTTGCGATATGTACCTGGCGAGAGGCAACCGTAGCCTACAAAGGTTCTTCGATGAGATCAGAGTGATAAAGTGTTTTGAATACCTGGGTGACTTCCTGGTGTTTTTCTCGATACATTAGCTCCCAGACTGTCAGGGAGGTTGTATTCAAAAGGTAATGGAGGTAAAGACTGGATTAGATTTTGCACTCAAAGTACGTGAAAGAGGATGCCTGCAGTATCTGGACAACAACCTGACTTTAAGAGAACGGCTTGCGAGTTGGATCTACAGAACGAAAGGAAGGAAGTGACACTTTGTGCCTTAAGCTCGCTAATAGGAGTGTCTTCTCCGCCTACCTTATGGCCAACTACGAAAAGCGGCTACCCAGGATCGTTAATGATGGCAGCAGCGGAGAAATGTTTAAGAAACTAGGAGGCAATGCCATGTCAACGGACAATAAAAGAGACAGAGAAACAACAGCTGTGCTGCCATACATTCACAACATTTCGTATAGGCTGAAGACAATAGCGGGTAAACACGAAATCACAGTGGTGTCTTCAGCCCCTTTCAAGATGGAATTATTTTTGTAGGAAGGTGAACAAGCGGGATGATGACAGTCAAGGGCAAGCTAAGTGCCGGGTTCGACACAGGAATAACCTTGTTGCGCGCTGAAACTGTAGTGAACAAAATACTTTGATCCTTTGGCAAATCATGCATTGGGCAAACGGGAACATGCTAAACGACGGGTTGAAGGAGTGGTCTGCTGCAGGCTGGAAGTAATCTAGCGGCACTTTTCTCCAAATGGAATTGGACGACGGAGTTCGAAAAGGCCTAGACCTTGCCATAAACGGAAAAAAAAACCTGAAGAGGTAAAATGGAACCTTGCTTCATTTTGTATCGAAGGCATGGTACGTGTGTCAGCGGGACTCTAATATCTCTTATAAAAAATAAATGGAATCGCTCAACACCTAGCCGCACTTGACGGGTACACCCGTCTGCGTTGATAGTTGTGTCACGGTGACGAATCAAGGGCAGTCATGTTAGTGATCGTTTTTCCTTCTCTTTTTATTTTCATCCGGAGTTTTCAGTGCTCATTTTACTTTTTTAAGCGTTTTTTGGGGGACGGGAAGAAATAAATCGTTAGTATCTGGTTTACGTGTTTGTGACGCTATTCCCTTTCCTCTGTTATTGTTTTTGTCCGCCTGCCTGTGCAGTTTAAAATCAATGCTATTTTTATCCTCGTCATTCGTATCTTTATTCTTAGACCTTCGTGCTTTGCTCTCCATGTACTTCGTAAGAATGGTAGATTCAAAGATAAAAACAGACAGATGGTGTGGCGTACTAGACTCCGCAGCTCTACTGTTTCTAGATTTCAGCACGTTTTAAACGGATCAATCAAGGTCACGTGATTTATGGACCGCGTTCGCATTACGAACTGCGAGGAGGTGAGGACAGCGCTGATCGTCTGCAAGTGCCTCCGCCTTCCTGCCCGCTTTCCTTCCCGCCATCTGACAACGCAACGCACGTGCTGGTGCGCACCATCTCCGCTGGAGGCTTCCGCCATTAAGTTGAAAACGTTCCATGTCGCTTTCTTTGCTCTCTCTTTCATCTAGGCTCTCTACGCAAATCTTTGGAGCCTTTATTTAAAAAAGGGAGCACGTCATTCCACGGGTTTTGTTTTGTATTTCATGGTGGACACCTCCTACTCAGATTCGTCGCTAGTACCCACGCTTTGAGTTGCCACGTGGTGGAGAGGAAAGCGCGTGGAAAAAATAGGACGTTTGCAGAAGATCAAAGATTTCGTCACCTTCTCGCATTTTGTGCTGCCAACGCGGCATGTAACCCATGTGACACCAATTGAGAAGTAGAAAATACTCTGGAGTCCAGGCACTCTCCGCAACTTCGAAGCAGGCCTGTAGGATACTCAATACATGTAGTAAACGTGCTTGTAATTGATTAGTTTTTGGAACAATTTTGTAATGATTTTTTAACCTTCATTACTGACTAATATTAACAATATTTCGATCTCTTTTGGAGGTGCAAAATGACTTTACACCGTGACTACATATCTTAACTCTCCTTCTTGATTGCTCCCTTTGATTTTGCAAGGTTACAACCAAAGTAATCCTCGAAACAACTCTGTGTCAGGAGCATTCATGTTTACCCAAATTGGTGGATTAAAAAGATAAATAGTTCAAATTGGGCTATTTTATTTCAATGATCAGCCGCACGGAAGGCCCCTCATTTCCAAACCGACACATATTTTGTCGCCTTGAGATTTTGAAGTAATCGGAAACGATGGCGCTACTTGCTTCAGTGGTGGCCAGTTTCCTTTCTTTATATGCAATCAAGAAATATAAATACCCATTTAATCAAGTGCAGGTATTATTGCAACCAACAAATTTTTTCGAGTAAGTTGTTTGAGGCCGCATTGAGCAGACGACGACACCCAGCGGAAAAGAGTTGAAGGAGGAGAAGGGGCAAAAAGAAAACCACCGCACGATCCTGGAGTTGTAAATAGCGCTTCTCCGGCGATGTGAACCTCTTCCCCAAGGAAATAAATAATACTTGTCACCAAGTATTTTAAGCATCGTCCCACACTCAGGTTCTCCGCCAAGGTAGGGCTAATAGTTCGAACGATATATCACATTTCAAAACAGACTGGTATATCTCCCACAAAATATGAGCAATATTTTTAGCATTTATATGGTAAAATGATTGCCGCCTAAGACCACGAATACATGGGGCTGAATGGCGCAAGCTCCGGAGAACGTACCTCGTGTTCCTATTCAACATCTCAGAAAATCACCTATAAATGTTGAATGAGCTAACCATTATTTCTGAAAGTTTTGATATTTTGTTCGAACCGCTAGCAATACCTTTGAGTGGAAACGGAGCGTACAACTATGCGTAGATTATTTCGATGATTAAATAAACGGTGTAAACTATTTCCGGGAACGTCCTGTTGTTTCACACATATTTGCATTGCTTACCGGAACTCATCAAGAGAAGTACGACCATCAGTGATCCAATCAGAAGCAGGATGAGCAGAGCACCCAAAATCAGTTTGTTGGTCCTTAAAGAAAAAGCCTAATGTAAAGCATCCGCGATAATGTGTTTTGTCTCAGCAGACGGTGTAAATTTCAAGTAGAGGAATCATTGAACAGGTTATTTCACGCTTAGAGTTTATATAATATGTATGCAGAGTGCGAATAAAACACGTAATATATTGGCGGTACCCTAAATTCCATCTACCCAAAGACAACACCTCGAAATGCCTGTCGTAAATCTGCTTAACCAAGAGGCACGTAGGTTACAGTACGTCGCTGGCTGCCATCCATGCGGCCGATCTTTTTCTATGCAACCAGAAGAGCATCTCGCTCAAATCTTCCCATTGATAACGTTTGTAAGCTCAGCCTGAAGTACGTGCGCAGAGTCTCAAAAATATGTTCGGCTAAAAATAGTGCACATTGATTAAATAAAACAAATGGTGCTATACTTTTTTATTATAAATTGAATCGGCTGCTGTGAGAAAAGCCACACATCGCAAGCAAACTTAACTTGGCGGAAAAGTCATATCACAAAAACAAGCGAATAATACATACTAAAATAAAAATATTGCCGTGTCAAGCGAGAAATCAAGGGCAGCAATCTTACGGTCGAGCCGCTAATAGTTTTGGTTACCAAAATTATGTTAACTTGTCGAAATTATTGAAGTACTGACAGTATTTCTTTAAGAATAACTTTTCAGTTTTGTTTTTGTTTTAACATAGTTATGTGTCGTTAAGATCAGCCTCAATTATATAGAATATCCCACTGTATAGACATTTCCAGGTGCGAAGTGCGCCAAGACATGCATTTTTGACACTTTAGGACAATTGAAAATTTTAAACATGCTCGAATCTTTTATTCATTTAAGATTAGCTAGCATGCATGCAGAGTTTTATGAAATGATGCATGCATACTAGGTACTCAACAACACTTAATGACGCACCAAAATATAGAGGAGACGTACCTACTAAAAGAATCGGCAGCGACCTTTCTCTCTAAAGTCATGTAACCCATGAAGTGCTGTATTTAAGATCCGATCGTTTACATTTAATTACAAAACGTTGAAAAAAGTTGTTTTTAAACAACTTAAAATGTAAGAACCTATTGTTTATATCACCTGGATAGAACAATGCGTCCTCTGCAACATGAAAGCAATAGCGCTTTATGAGGTTCATAAAATGGGGCTTCCTCGTGTTGGTCGCACATAAAGTCACCGGTTCCTGGGAAAGTAGTGCCCTTAGCTATCTCTGTCTGCTAGCCAGACACAAGCATATACTAAAATATGGACGACCAAATCCGTAAGGTGATTGGAATATCAGTTTCAGTTGCCATGGCGATCGCCATTTTGGTCCATTGAAATATCCAAAGTTTTAAAAGGGGTCGTTTTGAACCCGTAGCACAAGGATTGATATGGAGCGCCATCGGACTGAACGCGTTCTTCAAAAGTTTAGGCGTCTTTGCCGTTGTGCATGCAAATCCTGTTATTAATCATGACATCTCTCCACGTATCACTTTCTATGGAATTGTTCTCGTGTATTTAAAGTTTACGAAATTATATATCAACGCCACCAAGCACTGGCGACGCATGCGGTGGCGTCGCGAAGACATGCGCTTGTTATGCCGGACTAGGTGGAACCAAATCTCCGTATTCTAGAAAGGCGTCTATAAAGCTACCCTTACCACCGAATTTACATCGTCTTACCAGGAATGAAGAGGTCAACGAGGAACTGCTGAACGTATGAACCAAATTAGCGTACATATGGGGAGCTTTTTCGCGACTTTTTCTGATCCAGTGACATTAGCCGCACCATAAGAGGGCACCAAACGTGGAGGCGAGGGGAGGGGAAGAAGAAGAGACGAAGAGAGGTTGGATGGGGAGGGAAGATAGAGGAATAGAAAGTGAGAGGATGGGACAAGGAGGAAGGAAAGTAGGGCAGATGGGGAGAGAGTTGTAGGAGAGAGAAGGGGATAGAAGACAAGGGGAGGAAATGAATGGACGTGGGCGTGAGAGAGGAATGTGTAGAGGAGAAATGGAAGTAGGTGAGGAGGGAGAGAGAAGGTTAAAAGAAAAATGGAGGAACAAACGAAAGGGGAGGAGAGGGCTGAGGAAGGGGAAAGTGGAAAGGTGGCCGGAGGAGGGAGCGAAGTTGGGGCAGGGGAGAGAGGGAGAGGACAGACGACGTACGTGAAGGAAGAGGAAAGGGGAATAGTAAGACAAAGGAAGGGGTAGGAGAGGGCGTAGTGAAGGCAGATAGGGAGTAATTCAAGTATAAGCTGTGTCAGGTGAAGTTTATATATCACGGCATCAACCTCGCTGCTATATTTACCTGGGAAACTTTAAGGATATGTAGGTTGCTGGACGTCAATTTGCCAAAGTTGGCAGGATAGTTAATTGCTGTATAGGTCACGTAATGTCGAATTCCCTGATTAGCAGGGAAAGTGAATTGTTGCGTAGGTAACGTGACGTCATTTCACCCCTAAATTTAGCGTCAAATGTACGGACGAACCGATGGACTGGATTGACAAGATTCAAGGATTTATGGAGGCGGCTTTCCGTTGAAAAGCATTTTATGCTTTGACAAATGCGAGTGAATCCGATTTTGCGCAGAACGTGAGAAAAAAACAAGAAAAAAACTCGGTCATTAATGTAAGGATCCCAGCGAATGACGAAGCCCATAATACAATTAAACCAAAAAATGTGATGCATACAGAAATGATGTGCATGACGTTTCATTACACGGTGCCCTTAAGGCGTATCCGACGGCATTGTTTGGCGTCCTATACCGCACATGCATCGAAAGTAGTCCCGAAGGTGAAACAAATGACTTCACAAAATTGGGAGTGTTACGCTGTCGGATGTCGCGATCCTGTGGGTTTATCGTAAAAGTTATAAACAAATGCACGAGCAAACGAAAGTGTAGTCGCCGTCACGTCATCGCAACCCCCGCTGCCGAAGGTTCCATGGACTATGAGCTGGACAGTTACCTGCAGCCGTATTCGCGCCTGCCACATTCGCCACCACTGCCCTGACTCCGCCAAGATCGTCGCCGGCAGCAGCATAACACTTCAGTGAGATGATTAGGCGGAAATCAAGGGACCTCGTTTTTGGACACCGTGTGAACAGCACCATGGTTTCACTTGCGCATTCTTCTTGCGCAGATTGCATTTTAAAATTTAATCAAATTATGCGCTTCGTCATTTATGTGAATCCTTCTAATCTTCACCGTAGTTCGCTGTCTCGTGTTCTGCAGGAAAGCAAACTCAAAATTATTTTATTTGGTATATTGATGGAGGCGTTGGTTCTAAGTCATCTCTTCCACATTTTGAAGCGCTTCGCACGAACAGTCGCTATGCTAAGGCGTGAGTTCCTACAGTTTATTCTTACTTGCTATCTGAAAACAAGAAACGGTATACTTAAGATCACAAGTGTCTGTGGTAGTGTTTTTTAATCAACATATTAAAACATCTCATACCTTCTTCCTGCCTGGAATGAGTATCGACAAGATCCATGAAATCTCCAAACTCGGAAGCTGCAGTAAGCAAGAAATTGTAGATAATATACCATTCGAGAAGATACCCTACACAAGTACAAATATATATATACGTTTTTTTTAACTATCTAAACTAGAATTCACACATAACATACGTTTATCAAGCTAAGAAAACAATTCACATTTAGACGGAAGTTTGTATTTGACAGTCCCGAGCTCAAATTGGCTGCATTAAAGTCAACAATATAAACCAAAATCCATCCGATAAGCAAGCCCAGTATATAAACCATTCACGCACCAAAACATTAAAGAAATTTGAACGCTTAAAACATAAAGCAGTGCTATCTATTTCCTACCTCTATTATTCCACAAACTATATTTCCCTACTCATGTTCTATACGAACATTCTGCCCATATGTACAAAAATATTAATGACTGGATTTATAATTTGTTTTAATTGTTGCCGGGTGGTTATTATATTGAATCTGAGAAACATACTTGTATTAGAACTTCAATAAGACATATAGAATAAAATATAACCAGTTTATTGTGCATTACTGATTTAATACGGAATTTCTTAAAATTGTGTTCGTAAATGTGTCAATTAATGGAACAGCCTAACTGCAGATATTTGCAAATAGTTAAAAGCAGCGAGCTTTTATTTCTAACATTTTAGCACCTAAATTGGCATGTACTTTTAGAATGACGGCCAACCTGCTTTGGCCTCATGGCTAATAGTGCAGAAAATTAAAGAAAAACAAATATTAAATGACACAAAATTGATTTATAGAAAAGTGGAAGCTTTTTTTTGTATATGAGGAGGAACATTAAAATAGTCTTCATTTCGCCTCAAGGATCACAAAAAAAAGAAACGTTTTCACTATAATGCCCTGACGTTGCATAGCATAATTATAAATCTACCTTTGAAGTCCCTTTTTTACGGAGCGTGACGTCACATGCAGAGTTTTCGGAAACCCTGCCACCGGCAATCTTTAGGGCCTATCAATGATACGCACGCGAAATCTTGTTTAAAAAAAACTGTAAAAAGTACCATAGGACTGGTGTCAGCGCGGGGGAATATACCTGGTAAGCTTGCAATCGCAGGCACTAAACAGACGAGCGACACGGGCTTGTCTGACAAAAGGTAGTATCAACTGGATGGAGGTTTGTTTTGCATTTCATCGCTTTAAAGAACAGATGCAAAGAAAAAAAAAACGGTCTGAAACAGCCTGAATGCAAAAAGAAATTCATAAAACGAATTTACAACGAAAAATAATATATTTTTAGAGCTATATTTACGGCGCGAAACAAATTTGAATATGGCGCCCGCTGGCGGCGCGGAAAAAAGGCCGCTATTTATCAAATGACTGGCCGCAATTTATTACGCTGGAGATTGCGCTTTTTCGCAAAATACCTATGATCTGTAAAAGTTAACCCATGCGCAAAAAATAGTGAGTGTATTTGAATAAGATATTGAATATAGGCTCATTGAACACAAATATAGACACAGGGACCGAAAAAATCTTCCATAAGTGCTAAACATTGTCTACTATAGCTTGTTGCATATCTGCAACAATGGGCAGTAAGTGAATATCTCAAAATATGTGCCATATTTAAGATGTGTTTCTTTTATCAAACAAGGCGAAGCAGTCATAAACAAAACACAAAGAGACATGTTTTCTAGCATGTCTTGGTTATCTAACGTCGATGGAAACCGACGAAACAATTCCGGTCCTTGTTTATGCACAAGTGAACATTGCACTTAGAGCAAGCGACGTAGCTGTAGCCTCCAGTGCACAACTTGCATCTGTTGCGGCGGTCCATCCAAATGGGCCAATGATGGCTACCATCGCCTCTTACGTCGCGTGGAACTTCTGGTGACGCCCGCTTCACCACGGGAAGATTCTCTTGAGAAGGGCGGCCAGGTGGACGCTTCCTGTACAAAACCAAGCTCGTGGCAAGGTCAGCAAGAAATTCTCGCAGAGGCTTCGAACCTTCCCATTTGCTGCAGTGAGTGACGTTTGTGTAGAAACCACGCATTCACAGCAGCAATTTTGACACTGTGCCAAAATATATACATGTACCACCGCTTCGAGCGTATGGAAAACCTGTAGCTGTAGCACATCTTGTCTAGCAAGTCAACGCCACCCATCGATTTGTTGTACTCAGGTACAATTGCTGGACATTCAACTGAGATGTGAGACTTCTCTTTCTTATCCCATCTCTTTACAGAGGTGACTGGTTCCACACCTGTGCAGTTAGAAAGAAGTGTGACCGGTCTGTTGTCGAACCACTTTACAGCTATCATGCTTCTGTCACCACATGATGCGACACGTGAATCACACGCGCCACGACCTTGCATCTTCATTCCCTTCTCATCCATAAGTTTGCACGACTGGAGTCTGTTCTCTCTTACAGTTCCAATGTACGAGATACCCCTCCGCGTTAGCTCGCAGACTAAGTGCGGTCCCGTGAAAAAGTTGTCAGCAACAATGAGATTGTTGTCTCGGTCAGGAAGACTTGAACACAACTGAAGCACCACTCCTGCACCAAGACCTAACTGATATCCTTCTTGATCTCCATAGACTCCCTTGCTGCATGCCTGGTAAACGTCAAAGTCGTAACAAAGTCCAGACTCGCCAGCACGAGCCCAGAGCTTGAGGCCCCACTTGCACTTCGGCTTGTTTGGAAGGTACTGACGAATTCGCGACCTTCCTCGAAAAGGTATCAAAATTTCATCGACGGATGACTTGCATTCCTGAGGTATTTTTAGCATGTTTTCCCGCAGTTCTGAGAGCCATGGTCGCAGCTTCCAACATTTGTCTTGTTTCACTTCGTCTGTTGCACCGTCGTTGTCAGCAAAATGCAAGTGACCAGCAATCTTCTCAAATCGATTGCGCGACATTACCTGCGCAACCAGCTCATAGCGGCTTGCCATGTTCCCAGTAGGCACGTACATTGTGCATATCCACAAGTCCCATGCGAAAAAACATTCCTAAGACCGAGGTGAGCTCTTCGACTGTCATATTTAGTGGTGTTCCATGCTTCCCCATATAGTAGTTGTTGGTTTCCTGAACAACGTGTTCTAGCATGCTCCTCGAAACAAATAGGTCAAACAGCTTCTTCGCTGCCAGGGGTTCAGCAGGAGGCAGGGGAAGTCATTTTCGAAGACTGTGCCAACTTGGTCAAACGCACATTTTTTCCATGTGTAGCGTTTGTTTGCGTAGGTTTTTTCAGGTCCCCCTTGGGAACTCCCGTCTCAACATTAGCGTCAGTGCTCTCGACGTCTTCATCGCTGCTATCTTCAGTGATTGGGTCGCATTCTTCGCTGCTGCTTTCACCCGAGAGGTCACTCTCGTTGCAATCGATGTTGTCCAGCAAGTTATCCTTGCCAAGGAATCGCTTTGGTCTTGTCTTTGGCACAGCATAGAAGGCCGAAGGTGCAATGACGGTCTGTAGATGGGAAAAGAACAAATTACCAAGAGTGCAACAACATCCCGAAATGACAGCTGAAATATGTTACCTAACCAAAAAAGAAAATTGTAGCGAGAATTAAAAAAAGGCGAATGTTGCATATATGCAACAACCGTGTGAAGTGACACTCACTGCCCACTGTTGCACATTTGCAACATGCCAGGAATAAAAAATATCCAGCTTCATATAATGTTTGGAATGCGAAATTCTGCATGCGATTCATGCGAAGAACATTGCTAGAGGCTCCTCCGGTAATATAGAGCTCCTATTTTCAGTTTTAGATGCTTTGTGGAAGTGTAAACATACCTTGTTTGGAGAACTCCCGCCCGGCGTGGAGGACGCCATTTTCAAATAATTCCTGCGGGCACTGCGCTGCCCCTAGTGGCGAAATTCTTAACTTCCTTGGATTGAGAAATGTCCACTGAGAAGAGTACTGACAACTTTTTCTCAGAAAATTGGCCCGATGTTTGTTTCTTCAGCTGTCGAAGTCTGTGTTGCAGATATGCAACATGGGGCATTAATGGGTTAAGTATTCATCTTCGTTCGAAGTGCAACAAAAAGCGAAGATTAAAAGGCTTGAGGTACACCTAAGCACTTCATATGAGTTGTGAATGCGAAAGCATGCACGTCATTCTTCCGCTCCCTTATTTCGTTTGCAGCGTATTTGCGTCGACGGCGGCGACGGACACGCAGCGCCATGGGGTGGCCGGTCATTGAAACTGACGCGCAGCGTCAGTTTTAACGACCGGCAACCCCATGGCGCTGCTTGTCCGGCGAATGGAAGCCTCGTCGACGCGCGCCAGCCAAGGCGACCGAAGCCGAAAATTCATCAGCTTTACTTCGCTTATTTGGGATCGGGGAAAACTAGGTGCCGGTCTAGGCTTGTTGCGTGGTTTCATAGCTCACTTGGAGAAAGGATTTAAGGTGCCGTTTTCGCGCTTCAAACTGATGACGTCGGCTCGCTCCATGAGACAGTTAATGCTGCCGCATTAATAACTGACATTTAGAGCCCAAAGGAACCTTCTCAAAAAGCGAAAGCAGACGTGATAGTCCTGCGCGATTGTCAGAAACTGACGGCGGCGGCGCGCTGGAGTGTTCCTTCCGGCGGCTGCGGCGACGGCGTGGAGAAACGCATTAAACCGACGGCGCACTCAGGGTGCGGCGGTCGCGTGACTTTTGCGGTGGCGGCGGTGCAGCACGGCGGCGCAGAGGTCTACCACGTGACCTTTGCGGACACCAAGTACTAATTCGCTTTGCGCTATAAATACAGCTCTATATTTTTTCTTTGTAAATTCGTTTTATTACAATCTTTTTTCCATCTAGGCTGTTAAAAAATGCATTTTTTCCCCTTTCAGTATATCCTTTAAGACACATATTCAAGAAAACTAGACGTGATATTTAGATTCCCGGGAAAAAAATACTGTAGCATCAAACTCTAATTGGTTTTCTTTCTGAGGAACCACTGCACATTCGCCCTAAAGGGAATCTTAAGCGGTTCTGCATTTGAGAGAAAACACCTAAATCGTCTTCATTTGGTCTCCAGAATCACGAATATCGAGATTATTTTAAATTTGGTGCACAGAGGCTGCAGAAATTAATTATTGAAGCACGCCTAAAGCCCTTCCTTCACGGAGCGTGACCTCATATTAGGAGTTTTCGGGATCTCACGTCTCGCGCATCTTCAACGCCTGTGCACGCGCAATTTCGCTATTTTCAAAAAGGACAGAAAGAGACCTCACAACTGGTGTAGGTGTGAATGAATATACCTAGCAAGCTTCCACGTGCTGCGCACAAACGTAACATCTGGCGGGAAAAAAAGAAGAAAACTAGTACGACGTAACGACTGGTCGGAGGTTTTTCGTGTTTTCTCGAGTTTAGTTAAAAATTCGCGGAAAACGAATGTGTGATATTCAGACTAACGGGAAAAAAAAACAATATGCCAGAATTCACCTCTAAATTTGTTTTAGAGCGCAGCTCTTAGGCGCCCGTTTCCGGCTTGAGTGGCGTCGCCGTCGGCGTCGGCGTCGGGGAACCGCGAGCGGTGCATCATGGGAAATATCCCATGATGCACCGCGCGGAAAGGAGGAGGGGGGAGGAGGGGGAGGAGGAAAGAGGAGGGGGAGGGGAGGAGGAGGAGGAAGAGGAGGAGGAGGGGAGGAGAGGAAGGAGGAGTATTTGGTAGGATGAGGAGTTGAGGAGGAGGGAGGAGGAGTTTACCCTCCCCTCAGTACCCTTCCTCCTCCTCCTCAAGAGCTGCACTCTAGTTCGGCGTTACAGGGAGTTGTAAACGGCTTTCATTTTTTTCAAGAAGTGTTTCCGCCTCTTTTAAGCGAGCTTGCCGAAAGCGCGAATTGCGAATCAATATTTGTTAAGGTTGTACATTGGAAAATGTGACAGTTTTTGTACGCAGCGTTGGTTGGGAAAGAGAGTGTTAGATTTTGAGTTCCAGTTCCTCTGCAATAAAAAAAAATCATTTAGAGAATGATTTTTACCACTAAACTGTTTCCAATATAAATGTATTGAATATTTGTGATATATGAAAACGTATTTGGAGCACAATCGGAAGACAAGTAGACTCGTACCTGCTACCCGGGTGATTTAACACATGATAGCATTTGAAAGTTAAAAAAACGCAAATTTCTAATTAATTTTTGACAATCATAACATGGAGAACAACTGATGCTGCAGCATCTCTAAATTGCCAAAGTAGAACTGGTAGACGCTTAAGTTTGCTAAACATGTTGCAACACATTAAGAAAACAATATGCGGTGATCAAGATACTCGAGCTACACGTGGAACTCAAGCAATGAACAAGCACAGAAATACTGAATGGGCTCTAATCTCGACACATGGATGGTGGCAAGGTCATGGGGGCTTCAGCATATGACGGTCGCGGATTAATCGCCAACTTCTTTGCTAAGTGTCCACGTTAGGGCCACTTCTTACCCCAGTTTGAAAGTTTGGGTGCTTCCTCTGAAAAAAGAAAAAAAAAGAAAAAAAAAGAAGGACGTATACAATCCCTTGGAATGCCGAATTCGAGCGAAGCACTTGAGGAGGAGGAGGGGAATGTACGGGCAGCAGGGTATGCCCCTCCTCCTCATCCGTACCCTCCCCTCCTCCTCCCCTCCCATTTAACGGAATATTTTTGCTAATTTCCCCGCTAAATTTAGAGGTCATATTTGTTCCGCTATATATAGCGGCGAAATTTTTTCGCTAAATCTAGTGGGGAATGTTTCCTGCTAAGTTTAGCGGGAAATTTTATCTGCTAAATTTAGAAGGACATTTTTTTCTGCTAAATTTAGCGGGCAAGCGTTTCCGCATAATTTCGCGGGGAAAATTTTCCACTAAATTTTGTGGGGAAATTTACCCATAAGGCAACGCACGGGGACGTTACGAGTGGCGTTAATCATGACCTTCGTGGCGTCACACGTGACGTGCGACGTCAGTATGGGAAACGTTTCATAATGCAACGCGCGGTTACGCCGATGCCAAAGCCGGCGCCGACGCCACTCAAGCCGGAAACGGGCGCCTAAGAGCCGCTGCAAAAAAACACAAGTGTGATGTGTAAATTACGTGGTCCGTAAAACAATCACGCGAGAAACTGAGGCTAAATAGGAGGGGAATGTGTAGGGGACTTCGAAACACAGAGCTCTGGTTCGAATGATCAGTGAGTAGATATAAAGCTAATTGTCTTCATCTCCACTGCAGTGTTCGAAAGCGTTCAAATGCGAAAGCCGGACTCCGGCGTTCCGAGTTCTGACCCGAGGTCTGACCCGTTCGTCGAGTGTAGTGGACACAAAAATGCTAGGTTCAGGTCTCACCTAAGATACACTCTTTAGGTAAGGACACGGTTGGGCTAAACGCGCGGCGCGAGGAATCATATAGCGTTCGTTCGAAGGGCATCCGAAAGGCTGCATCAATTCACGGCCACCGTGCCCGCGCCTGACAGTGTCACCGGCGGCCAAACGGCGAAACTGTGTGATAGCAAAAACATTATATCTTTGCCATGACACCCCAATACACCATGGTCTTTCTGCACGTGCGACAGCCTCGCTGTAGCTCTGCGCGTGTGGAGCACGAGGCGGCACGAGCCGTCTTGTGCACTGCTGCCTGCCTCCTGTTTCTTACATCGTGCCCACGGGTCGACGAGTCATCTGCCGGCGCCGCTTGAAACCATAGTGAAAGAGAGAGAGTGAAAAGCGAACTTTATCGGCACGTCGCGAGGAGCGCGCTGTCCTCACCTGAAGAGTATTATCTTACACCGTGGTTCACGTGTACCCAATACTCTGTCCAAGCGTAGCTTGGCGTTCTCACGTCGCCGCTCGCTCTCGTCTGCGCATGTAGCTCAGTTTCTCGGCAAAGAGGAAAAGCAGACAATTATAGAATTCAGAATCCTATATTGCGTTTCACTTTAGGTAACGTCCGACATCGACGCTACGCTTTTTGGATCAAATCAAGCAGTTCCAAATTAGAGTCGTCAGAACTTTCGCCTTCTTCTTGGATATGCTATAACCATCAAAATTAATCACGCACAAAAAATGAAAAAAAAATAATTCAGAATCAGAATGCATTATTTGCGCGTGACTGGCTTGCTGTGCGGCAGCAAACGCGCAAAAGCGAAGAGCACCATTAAGATGCAACTTTGGTGCTTCTTGATGTTCTTCTTCGGAGACCAGCATTTCCTGCGGTCGGATTCAAAGTGAAACAAAGTAAAGTGACAAATCTAAAAGAACAGCAAATCTTCTGTTCAGAGTAAGCTATAATAGTTCAGTGTCGGTTTACAAGTGCGGTTTCACTTTTAAACATTTTCGTCGATGTGTGGTCGGCAACGGTGCGACTTATGTGGGTTTCTTTTTTTTTCATAGGTAGGAACCTTAACTCCGTGAATATGCCCAGGGGGTCATATTAGTCGTTTGATTAAGATGCGAGAATCTTGAAAGTGGCTCCTGCTTCAGCCTATGTCGCGATAGCAATACGCGTATCCCGGCCAATCAATGCCATTCCGTCACTGCGACCTCACAAATATATAAGTGAAATTTATGCAAAGTTGTGCCTTACCTACAAATTTCTTAGCGAAAATGGCCCTTTGTTTGAGATGCGACTTAGATACCGCAAAATACCTCAGGTTATATTCAATTTGCATTGTATTAATACGTGCTATCTTAAATTTAGTGTTCACATATTCGCGCTGGGGTGCTCAAAGTAAAAACAGGGTGATTTGCAAGTTTGCAATAAAGTTAAGCTCCTTGCAGTATCGATAAAGAGCTAGACTTCTTTTAGCAATATAAATATGAAGAACTTCCGGCAAGCAGAAATAAATAAAAGTATTTGGCGTTTATTTCGAAGCTGAGCACTTTGGGAACTAGCAGTATGAGAGGAGGTCAAGATTGTAAAAATATTGTTTATAGGCATTCGCTTTTTTTTCGTCAGTGAGTCCTAAAGGCTTCATTTATTAAGATATCCAAAAAGCAATTGAACAAAAGATTTAGTTACATTTCTGAATGATTTTAGTCATCACGACCCGGAAAACAACTGATTCTACAAATGTCTCTTAGGTACAAAAAGACGTATATATAGCACTTGTACAGCTCATGTTTTCCAAAAACCATCCAATACACAGTAAAACATCATTCGGTAGCTAACATGATCGAACGTCATGTGTAACTCAAGCAATGAAGAAATTCAGAAAGACGCCACGGGCTCAAATCTGGACTCTCGGTGAAAAAGTCGGCAAGAGATTCGACTGCCGAGGTTAGACTGCGCCAAGATCATGCGCTCCGCCAGCCAATGGTGTACGCCGGATTCCTTGCCGAGTTTTTCAACAAGTGTCCCACATTAAGGCCCCTTCTTACCATTCATAAACAACACAGGTGTTTCCTCTGAAAAAGAAAAGAGAAGACCCCAAGGGTAATGTGAATATGTATCTGGGCGATGCAACAATCCGCCGCGAAACTGAGGAAGAAGAGGAGGCTAGAATCCTAGCGGACGTCACAAAGCCTAGCTCTGGTTCGAATTATTCGTGAGTAGACCTAAAGCTATTAGGCTTTGTCTCCACTGCACTTGTCGAACACGTTCGAATGCCAGAGCCAAACGCCGAACGGTGGCGTTTCAAGTTCCAACGCGTTCGACGGGTGCACCGGACACAAAGGACAGCTAGCCTTAGGTTTTCCGCTAATCACTCCAACCGCAGCTTTGCGTTCTCCCGTCGCCGCTCGCTCTCGCCTCCTCCACTCCCTCAGTTTCTCAGCGCAAAGTAAGAGCAGCCGCTTAGAGACTGCAGAATACTATGTTCCGTCTCACTTTAAGTCCGTCCTTTGCCGACGCTACAATTCATTGGATTAAATTAAACATCGCGAAAATAGCGTCGCCGAGGCGCTCACTGTCTTCTTGGGTTTGCTGTAACCGGCTAAAACAATTACGCACCGAGGAAAAGCTTAGCATCATAACGCATTCGTTGTGCGTAATGGGCTTGGTTGGTTGTAGCGAACGCGCAAAAGTGATGAGTGCCATGACGAGGCATATTTGCTGCCACTTCATTAGCTTCATCGAAGGGCAACGTCTGCCTCGGTCTAATTTAAAGCGAAACGGAGTAAAGTGAAAAAGCTACGAAAACCGCAAATCTGAAGTTTAGCTTAAGACATAAGCCATAGTTCCGTGTCTTACAGTTTACAACTGCGGAACCTTAACAGCGCAAATTTGCGAAGAATGTCATAATTGTCGTTTCATTAAGTTGCTACAGTACTGAAAGTTACACCAGCTTCCGTCTATATCACGATAGCAATACGCGTATCCCGACTTATTAATGCCGTTTCGTCGCGCCTACCATACAAATATATAAGCGAAATTTACGCGAAGTTGAGGCTTACCTGCAAACTTTTTTGTGAAAACTGCCCTTTATATGAGGCGCGAATTAGAGTCCGAAAAAAATTACGTTATATTCAATTTGCATTGTAATAATACCTGCTATTTTAAATTCAGGTGTTCACATATTCGCACTGAGGTACTCAAAATGAAAACCTTGTGATTTGGAAGTTTGCATTAACATTACGTTCCCTGCAGAATAGATTACGATCTAGACTTATTTTACCAATCTAAATACAAAGTAAATTCGGGACACCGAAAAGAAGAATTATTTGGCGAAAGCTCGGAAGTCCAGCAGTTTTATATCTATACTTCGTTTGAGCTTCGGTCCGAGCATGGCCGATGTTATGAACTGAAGGGGCAATCAAACGGCGAAAGAGGCACAACGTCATGGCGTGCTCTCTGCAGTCGATAGGAGTAGCCGGTATTCGCCGTCTCTCTCTGCGCGCTCCTCCGTCGGCTTGTCCTATCAAGCGCAGCGAGCACCCCCTGATGCTGCGTTTTTCGCGTTGTTTGATTGGCCCTTCGGCTCAAAACATCGGCCGCGCTCGGACCGAAGCTGAAACGAAGTATAGCTGTGTGAGAGAAGGAGAAGATTGTAAAAATCGGCTTTTTATGATTTTTTTTTCGTCGTGTGTCTGCTATAGGTGTCATTTATTGCGTGATTGCAGACGCAAATTGTCTGCGATCACGCAATCGATCACGCAATCTGCAATCACGCAAACTGCGATCGCAGATCGCAAATCTAGGCGCCCCACCGCGAAAAAAATACAAGGCAAGGAATTTTGAGAAATAGTTGGCTCATGAGGTTTCGGTTTCAATCTTTCCATTAGCCGTGTTAAGGCAGTGTCGTTTTGTGGCGCGTTCATCGTATTCTCGGTTTCGCTCGTATACGTCCTTCGCAGTTTGTAACGCCAACTTTCCTGACCGACAACCCTCAGATAAGATCTCACCTAAAAGGTAAGCAATTTTTTTTCAGAAATTTTGTTGCCGTTTTTGGTTTAAAAGCTTTTGTTAAAGGCTATCTAACGCTTCTCACGTAATATAACATCCTAAGCCTAGTGAACTTCAACTGGCTCTAGCGTGCGATCCGACTTGCTAGACTAATTATTTAAACCGCGGAGACACGTGAAATGCTAGCTGGACTGCACGTACCAACCTGTATGTAACGACTAGACCTCAGGTGTATTAACCCGCGATTGTGGCGTGAATGTGGATCATAAATGTACCGCCCGTTGAAGTACAGCTCAAGCACTGAAAGTGAGTGTGTTTTCGGAGTTGACAGAGACCTGCTTTCACGACAGGCGGTGCGTGCGTAAGCGCTGCGGAGACCGCTTATCAGATCTGGTTCAGTCAGGTGTGCTGGTGTACACCCTCCGCTGCGCGTCACATCTGATTGTCCCGGAGGGTACTGTTTCCACTACGTGTAGTGAAAGATATCCAGCCTATGCGCACTGAACGCCCCTGTGTACTAGGACATAGGGGCTGAAACGAAATTATTTTCCTAAGATGGGTGTGAAATGCGTTGTTTACAATATTTGGGGAATGTGGAGAGTGGACTTGGACATTCCGCACTCCGATGACGTCAAATGATTGAGTGTTGACAGTATTCCCTTCATTCAATATTGCCCTTTATATATAGCTGGGGAATTTTCTCTGATCAGACGAGGCGACGGTCTAGCTAACCTTTTTCGATTGCTAAGGTGTGTAGTTTTGTGGGTTGAGTGAGAATACGTATTACAAGTGTCCACGCGGGCACAGCTTTCATTTAACACTATATGAACGCACACGACTGTGCTGTGCGGCCCTTGCGTGGTTGTGACCGGTATGAGTAACACCTGCGCTTTCTTCCTAGGGCAATGGGTAGGAGCCCAAATAGTGGAACTACATGCTGCATTCCAGGATGCCAGCACAACAACTTGCGCAATAGGCATGTGTCATGGCAGATCTTTCCAAAGGACAGCCACCTTCGACAGCTGTGGACCCAAACCATTGCAGAGAAGACAGTGTTACCTCAGACCTGGGAGCGTAAGCCGAGCTACAAGGTCTGTGGTTGACATTTCAATCAATGTGGAACAAGAGGGTACATGGATCAAGTTCCCCAATTCCTTGAGCCAGGCACATTCTCTGTGGTCACCAATGAAGCTGCAGGTATGTATGGTCAGTACTAAGATTCAGCATTCTTATTAATTGATATCCTTTATGCCCATGACAGAAAGGCCCACTGAGGTCATTGCCGCCGCAGCATAGCCAATGTCCCCGGTGCCAGCCTTGGGGAGTGTAAGCAACACCACTACTGGCGACTCAGTGGGTAAGTCCTTTCCGTGAACAGCATACTTAAAACTGTCTCATCTGGTTTTGAGGTATCTCCACACACTCGACTTTAGTTTGTGTCAATGGTTCATTTTCTAGAACCTACTGGCAATGGCCAGAGTCTAAAGGGACAACCGGCAGAAAATTCAATGGCGACGAACGACACTGCTGCTCTTCTCTTCTTTGTGTGTCACCGAAGGTTTTTTTTAAAGCTTAAATTTTCCTATTTTATTATTTGAAAAGATTTGCACATATTTCTCGAAATTTTATTTGTTTAAAAAAATCGGTGTGCACTATAGTGATGACCAGACATAGATGCTTAAATATCATTTATCAGTGATTAAAGTTTACCATGTTTATGGTTTGCGCCATACTTAAACATGTTCACCATACAATGGACTAGGAATATGGCACAGTGAGTCCACGCTCCTTCACCCTATTGTCGCAATAGGGGTGAATTTCAATGTCAATGATAATTAAGCTCACGTATGCAGAAGTCATAGAGCATTTAGGGACCCACTACGCTCCAAAACCGAACGAAATCGCCAAGATCTTTACGTTGTTCAAAAGAGATAAGAAGTCTGATAAGTCTGTGCTGGAGGTTTCTTTTTTTTTTTTGCGATGCACCTCCTATATTGTTTTACCTTATGTTGTACCGCAGAAAAGGCAATCAGCGCGAGCTCCTTGCTCTGGGGCAGATCTTAGCGGCAGAAGCTCTCGTGCAGTAAAGACAGCTGCCAACGCTATGAGCTTGTGCTTCTAGCCTTCGCTGCGGTACAACATAAGGTGAAATGGAGTGTAGCCGAGACCCGCCACTTCGGTTTCACTCGCGAACGCCTACTCCGTGACTGCACTGTCTGCGGAATCGCCTAAGACATGAGAAAGCTCCTGCTCACAATAGGGACTTGCCGCTAAGAGCGGCAGAACCCGTTGCGCTCACCGCGGAAGCCAATACCGTAAACATCGCAGTCATGCTGGCGACACGCGGTTGCAGAAGGCCGACAACGCCGAGAGCCACTTGCTCACAACTCCCGCATGAATACGGCTGTCGCCTGCTCATGCTATGGGAGCTCGTCACACGACGCGAAATGGTGCAAGTTCAAGAGTGCCTTATGTCATCACAGCGGATGTGTTGGTCACATTGTCAGATACTGTCGAGACCGTATGACTCGCAAGAGAGGGGGTCATTAACTGCAGGATAGCCATGTTGCTGGGATGAACATTATCGAAAACAGCGATAGATTATAAGGCGAGAAAGCAAGCTTGTTTCCGCTCCAGTGTTTTCAAGCGAAGTCACACAATCTGGTTGGTGTAATGAAACCGGTAATGCGGAGGTTGGTTTAGACTGGAGTGTCACTCAAGGTGTTGGTCGACAGAGGGTCTCCCTTGAGCGCAAAAACAAAAGACGTCTATCACAGGTACCGGAACTCCTGGCCGAAGGTTCAGAACTTGTCGGTTCGTTTGTTGTTTTTCCTTGGAGCATCGCCCGTGTTTGGAGAGTTGAACACACGCGTGAATTACCAAGACAATATTACAGAGGGTAGAATTAATGTGCTTGGATGTTCAGGCCCTTCTTTTGTGTGGTCGGGACTTATTTAGAGGCCTGAACGCTTGATGAGTTCCTGTCTTCAGTCTTTATGGCATCAGTACCCCTGCTTCAGCCGCAGATACCGCAGCACAAACGGACGATCGGAACCTAAAACAGTCACTCAAGGAATAGATTGATCTCACCATCCAGTTTGACTACGCCACCGCTGCCGCAATGCATCAAGGGAACTTCAGTCTTTCTCCACGTGCCACAACCCCGCTGGAGTTTGGCGCTACTGGAGCACGAGACAGCAAGAGCCCTCTCAAGTACGGCCGTTTGTGTCCTGTGAATTCAAGTTATGGCGGCGTCACGCATGCGCCGAACGCATGGTGAGATCGTTATATTCGTGGATTTGTTTGAGCCCTGGCTTGGGACAGTTCATGGCACACCGGTGAGTCTGATTGTAGGCCCAGATGTTCAACCCAAGTTCGCAAGAGCAAGGCTTGTATTTTACGCATTACGCGATGACGTTTCCAGCGATCTCGATCGATGGGTTGCTCAGGGCGTGTTGTGTGTTATGACCCACTGTGCTTGAGGTGCCCTTATAGTGCCTGTGATTACCAAGGGTGCTGATATCAGAATATGTGGGGATTTTAAGCTCGATGTAAATTAAAAATGCCAAACCGAACAGTACCCGTTATCTTTATTAAACACATACTTTGCGTTTTTTTTTTGTGGTGAGCTCTTCATTATTTTGAATTTGAAAAAGGCGTATCGCCAGCTTTGTCTTGACAAAGACGCGATACATTTCGCAGTGATTAACGTGCCAGGGCTTGTTTTGTTACAATAGTTTACAGTTCGAAATTGCATCTGTTCAGGCCGTTTTACAGCGCAGCATCGAGTCGATCTTGAAAGATTTTACTGAGATTGAGGTCTGCCTGAACGACGTGTTGGTGACCTAGAATCAAGGCAAATCAATGCTGCCGCAAGTGCTACAGAGGCTACGAGAGCTCGGGGTCAAGCCCGAATGCAGACAAATGTAAATTACGTCAGAAATAGGTTAACTACCTGGGACAAAAATAGTTGCCTCTGGTCTGCACCCAAAGGAACATAATCTGGATGCGATTATACGAGCTCCTAGACCACGAAATGTTTCTGAACTGAAGTCATCTCTTGGTTTCATACCGTAATACAGCACCGTTCTGCCGAACATGCCGACGCTGTTAACTTCACTTTATACATTGTGGGATTGGTCTAGCGCCGCCGAGAAGGTTTTCAAAGCTAGCAAAGCAGCTTAGAAAGACGCAAATTTCCTGGCTCACTTTGACCACAACAAGCCTCTTAGGGTGGAGCGCGACGCATCGCGAATAGGTCGGTATTGTCCATGAAGTTCGAACGCAAGTATCGATTCATCGGTTTTCGTTCACGCACCTTTTCTGTGGCTAAGCGGAATTACGCGCACGTTGAAAGGGAGACGGTGGCTTTGATTTTTAAGGTGACGGAGTATCGTAAGTACTTGATGTAGCGCCATTTCACGTTGGTCACCTATCACAAGGCGTTGATTGGCTTTTTTCGTCGAGATCTGCCAATTCCAAAAAAAGCCGCAGCTCGCATACAAGAATGATCGTTGTTACTGCGTGCTTTTGTTACTATATTGTGACATAAAAATAGACCGATAACTTGAATCCGAACGCTCTCAGTCGGCCGCCATGTCCAGCGGGAGACGTCTAATCAACCGAGGAGCTGCCTGGGTAGGTTCTACTGATAAAGCAGTTTGATGACAACTTAAGTTTGAAGGCGGACCTGCAGCAGCTGACAGCTGAGAACGAGGTCACAAAAAGCCTTGCAAAGATATTGAATTAGAATTTTTTTTTCACTTTACACGAGCTTGTTTGTACAAGTGGGTCTCAAGGATACTCGCACGCAATGCCACTGGCCAAGAAACTCCTTTGTTGTGGTGTAATTTTAAAGACAAATTTGAGCGTTTTTATTCACTCTCTCCTTTGCAAAACTCCATGACGTAGCTGGGTGGTCACCGTACCTCCCAGTGACGACATTTCAATGAGTCTCGTAGTATAGGCCCAAGCATTGCGTGGTCACTCCATTTGGGCTATTTATAATCGATAGCTTGAGAAGGATTCAGGTTGTGGCCCATGTCCAATCGCTGGAATGACGACAATAGCCAAACCATAATAGTGTCTGGAATTCAATGCATATCCTGTGCCTTGCCAACTTCAGCGCGTTGCTATGATTAACATTGGCTGCATATAATCGGCTCCAGATTATGTGGTGGCTTGATCTGACTGAAAGTTGAGGGGGTGAACGCTGCTCGTTTTTCTTTAATTTTTTTCAGCCACTTCGATTGCATGCGGTGAAAAACAAAACGGGTGTTACAGAGGTCATTAACGTCAGCAATTCGTCCTAAGTAGTATTTGCGCAAAGTACAAAAATAGTTGCATTGCCTCTTTATGGCAAGTTCAAATACGAATTAAGATCTGTTCCTGGTCTTCGAATATTCATAACGTAAAAGTGACCCTAAAGCCATACCTGGAAAGTCGAAGAGAACTAACCACCTCGCACGGCGAGGTGTATTGGAGGTTACTTCTTGCGATACCTTAGAGAGCTCAGAAGACTGTACTATCTGTCCTGCATGAACGCCATCGCGCGGCATCGGTCATGATGTCGTTGGCTCGGTTCATTATATGGTACCCAGTAATCGGCTTTGATTTGGAGCGTATGGCCTGTCAATGCCTAAAATGTGCCCAAGTGTCTCCAGTGGCATAGGAAAGAGATCACTATTCCATGGATGGAGACGACCGAGAAATTGTCCGATATGCGCGTGGACTTAGCCCACCCAATAAACGGGTTGATGGTGTTAGTTGTCGTAGACTCTCACAGCAAGTTGAACTGAAGGCATTTCGACAAAAGTGCACGTCTGCCGAAGTCACCCCGTCCACGTTACGGCCCATTTTCTGCTGGTTCGGAACACCAAGTACTGTTGTTCTGGGTACTGGGCCCCAGTTAGTCAGCACATGAGTTCCGACGATTTGGCGAGCGGAACAATATTGGTCTCCTCTCTTCACCTCCATAGTTGCCCTAATTAGACCGACTCGCGAAGCGAGCCGTCCGCACTCTTAAAGAAGGGCTCCAGCGGCTGAGCAAGGGCACCCTGGTGACGTGACTAGCACCATTCCTACATGAGTATCGTAGTACGCCCGGCAAAAACGGTCGTTCCCTATCTCTGCGCTTGCTCGGCTACGGCAGACGTTCACGTCTGGACTCCGCCTTGCATCCTTTACCTACACTTTAGAGCCAACCGCAAATTAATTTATTTAGCCCAGGACAGCTAGTGTGCTTCCGAAACAGTAGTCCTGGCGACAAGGGTAGCCCCGGAATAAAATCGGAATCGAGACAAGTCGAGCAGCGGTTCCCGCCAGGTACAATTGCAGGCTCCAGACGACGTCAAGGACCACCGGCGCCACGCTGACCAGCTGCGGTGTCGTGTTCCCGGTGACGCAACTCCTGAGCCTTCCGCGCCAGCATCCAGCTTCGGAGAATGCCCCACCCGAGGCAGAATACCCAACATCCGATGTCCCGTCTGCAGTGCCTCCAACTCCACGACTATCAAGATTTGATTATCACCAAAAAGACGAAAGATATTTCGTCTAAAGTTTTTATTTTCTATATTTAGTAACTGAACTGAAATTGATAAGTACCTTAAATATCTTGAAATACCAAACTATATTTCAACCAGAATAGATCATTGTAACAAGATCAAAGAAATATTTTGCCGAACTGATTATAAAAATACTCATTTTCCCTCGTACAGTAACGGACTATAATTCATTGCCTGCATCAGCATTTACTACAGATAGACGTACGATATATTTTTCTCACTATCCTAAATTTTTTAACATTCGAGAATTTGTGTGTGTTCTTTTATTTAACAGTATTTATTGTAATCTTGCAATTGTATTTATGTTCGTGAGTATGTTTTATTTTGTGTTTCCCTGCTATAATGCTTCGGCGCTGCAGGTTGTGTCTCTAATATATCTGTAAAAATAAAAAATCGCTTTAGTACGTTCTTCCCAAAAAAAAATGCTGTCCCTAAAAAAAAAAAAAAAATCGAGAATGCAGGAGAATTAGTTGTTCCGGAAAGCGTGTTCTTGTTTGGAGGTCAAGGGAGGAAAATGTTTTTTCCGCGAAAAAACAACAACAAAAACACAAAACACGGCCAGCACAAGTTTCAGCACTTCATTCTTGTAGAGAAGTTTGTGTATGCCACCCGAGCATCAAGCCTACAAACGGAGATAGACTTCTCATTAGCGGGTAGTAATTTAGAGAGGCGAACTAGTTTGAATATATTTTACGTTGACGATATTGTGTTTCTTCTACACAGCAAGTAAAACGTTGCGTGTGTATGTGTAAAGTAAAAAAAGAATTCTCCAACCGCAAAACCGTTAAAAGAAGTCCCGAAAATTCGAAGCCTTCTTGGCTCCTTCTTCAAGTGGTGGCTATAGGTCGAATGGGGCAATCACAGCTTCAAACTCTTCGTCTTTGTGAATTAAAAAAAAAACATATAATGTTTTATATTTAAGGAGAAACCCCACCCTTGGTTAGTGTGATTCTGAACCAACAGATGGCGGTGGTATCGCCTTCCAGTAATGTACATCAATGCGAGAAATCGTGTCTGGTGGCGCTTCGATACAGTGAGGTATTCTTCTGTATCCTGAATTTGACATCCCTTGCGTTCTTTGACATTGATCCTTTCGTGCCTGCAAGAGACTCGCTTCGGCTCACACTTGACAGAGTCGTCGCGTCGGCTGTCGCCAGTTGCCCTCGTGTCCAAACGGTGGGAGTCACTATTGCCTACACTCCGAGCTCACGTCTCCAGCAAATGTGGTCAGAACAAAACGTGAACGCGAGCCAAATGGCGAGAAACGTGCCATAACAAAACAACCGACGCGTTGAAAAAAGATGTCTGTGCGCCGTTAGCACCCCGCGGGAATCATGAAGGCCAATCACACATATTTCAATGTGATCAAATTTCTATGACGGGCCGGGCCTTTTGTTGAGCATGCGTCTGGCTCTTCGTGGATTTCCAGGAAAACGTGATGACGTGGTAGACTTGGGTTTCCAAAATTCTGGCTTGAGAAAATAAATACCTCAAATACCAAAACAAATTATCTACTTTTGGGCGGTCAGGTGTCTCATTTAGGTAGCTGGGTATTTATTTTGACCAAAAACACGAGACTGGAAAACACACAAAAATGACATTCAGGTTTAGATATTGAGTAAGGTAAACCCAAAGTGGTACTGATGCGGGAGTCATAATAAAAAAAATGTTAAGGTTAAAAGTTAATTCGCGCCAATATTTGATAAGAAATAATTTTATTATGAATTCAATGATAATTGCAATGACTGGCCAGGCAAAGATTCTCGGTCTGCAGACAGCATTTGCACAGAGCTTAAGCAATGTACCAGTCCTAATTTGGTGATTTAGGCGCGCGAATAGTGGTGTGAAAAAAAATGAAAAAATGCGAACGGGTAGAGTTTCACGTTGTATAAAATATAATGTAAGCACTCACATGGCACGCTGATTAAGACTGAAACAGCACTTCAATTTACACGAGCCTCGAGCGTATCAAAAGTTAAGGGTGCATCTAAAGCTAAAGCTTGTACACATATACTGCTCAGGCCATAATTTTTGAACGTTCATAGTACTTTATTCCCCTCCGATCTGCTGTAAGTTGTCTCCTGATTGCTTACAACAAAAATAAGGAAACATTCTAACTCTGATTTGATTGATAGAAAAGCTCCGGCTGCTGACAACTACCAATAATCTCGGCGCCGATTATGAGTGTTCACTGCATGCCAACGGCCGCGTGCTTAGAACAAGTTTTTAGACGTGATTTCATAGAATCGCAATTTTTCTTGACAGAGGCGGCCACATGTGGAGTTTAGAATATTTTGTATTGATTATAGTGCACGTGACAAGTAGCATAATGTTTTTTTACAATCCGCGAAATAGAATGCTCCTGGGTTACTTTGGTCTCTAATGAATGTAGCACACAAAAGAGCACGAGCTAAAGTGCACAAGGAACACGAAATAATAATAAACAAGCGTCCAATCACGTGAACAGAAATGGCATTGCACATATGCAGATAGTAAGCTTTGTTTCACTAAATACATTGCCAGTAAAGCTTTTTGTTTAATCGTGCGAGCGAAGCGGAACATACAAGCGCGAGCATGCTGCCCTGAACTACTCTTTCAGTGAACAAGCGCACCGTTGAAACCATGGAGCTCGCTTTTATAGCTTTTGGGGCACTCAAACCTTTTTTAAAACACAAATGTAATTAATTGGCCCGTTTGCTCGAAGCGCTAACCGCGGCAAAAGTTAGCAGCAGTACCTAGGAGAGGGATTTTGAAATCACGTGACTGGCTCTGGTAGGGCTGACTGGCGGGAAACATGGCGATGCCCCGGTGAGTGAGCGCAGCTCGCTTTGGAACTCATATGTCGTTGGAGCTGCAATATCGAACGCGTTAGGCAGCAATAAATGGTGCAGGAGGCTTTCGCTTTGCCTTACCTTACTTAAATCGCAAAGCATAAGCAATGACCTCGCTGCATTTTTTCCGAAGCCTAAGCCATTCCTAAGCCTGAATGAACGTGGTAATCGTCGGCATGGACACGTCTTTGGAAAGTGGATTGCCTTGACTCAGTCCGAGGGCATTGATAGCACACAAAAGCAGACAGCGTCCGGAAAGACATTTATCTAAATTTCCCAAGCATCAAGGAGAACGCTGGAAGAGTTATTTTACTGTCCGCGCGCGCTGGCCTTGATCTTATAAAAGATTCGAAGTAAATAATCATCATAAGGCTTTGAGGAACGCGCATGCAAGGCCAAATTTGTTTTATACTTTTTGCTTTAGAACAATTACAACTGCAGACGCCAGCACGTGCAACGCGCGTGTAACTACACTCGTAGCATGCACCTCGATGCTTGAGAAGTTTTGATAAAGGTGCATTGGGACGCTGTCTGCTTTTGTGTGCTATCAATATCCGGCCGATTGAGTCAAGCGAATCCACTTTCCAAAGACGTTGCCATGCCGACAATTATCGCGTTCCTTTAGGCTTAGGAATGGCCAGAATCACTAGACTACCTAAAAAATGCGGCGAGGTCGTTGCTCATGCTTAGAGATTTAAGTGAGGTAATACAAAGCGAAAGCCTCCTGCACCATTCGTTGCTGACTAACGCGCTCGATATTGCAGCTACAGCGACATATTGGTTCCAAAGCGAGCGGCTCTCACTCACCGGGGCACCGCGCCATGTTTCCCCGCATCCCTACCGAGCCAGACACGTGATTTCAAAATCACTCTCCTAGGTACTGCGGCTAACTTTAGCTGCAGGTTAGCGCTTCAAGCAAACGGGCCCAGTTCTTTTTTTTTTATTAGGTGCGCCTGCGATCTTTTGTTTTTTTTTTCTTTTGCGCTTTTATGCCATTTTCTTGTTGTATAATCTTTTTTTCAGAAGTCCGACAACTGTAGTCTGTTTAATCATAAGTAAGAGCGGCATATTAAAAAATGTCGATCAAAAAACAAAAGAACGCGAACACGCGATAGCAACTTAAAAATGCCATGTAGCGGCGCATTAAAAATTTGTCGATAGTTTTTTAGAGAGCAGGAGTTTCGTAGGGCGACATTTTTACCCGTTGTAGATTATAAAAAGTGCAGCACAACTGTTAGCTCGGGGTCATTTAACGTGCATCACGGTGATACACCATCGCTCGTCGCGGTAGGATGCAGATGGGCGACAGAACCCAAGGTCCCTGCTAAAGCCCCTTGATGAAAGCGTTTTCTTACAAGTACCGCCAACCATTGCGGTAACGCGCAGGACACGTGCCACGAGCGGGCGCTCCGCCGCCATTAGCTTTCAAGGGGCAGTCATTTTAGTGCTGCGCCGCCATTTGCCTCCAAGGTCCGCTCTAGACACGGGCCTCGTGCAGCGGCAACCTTCTGACGTTACTTGGAAGACCAACGCAAACACATCGAGGGGCTTAAGTCCCAGCAGGCTCTGCAGCTTGAGTTCCGTTCTTTGAAGGGAGCACGCACTCACGAATTTCTCCACGTGCTCTGATCTGCGGTGCCCCAATACACCCGGCTAATGATCCCCCACCGCACTTAGTTTAGCCTGTGAGCTAGACTGCGCTAGAGTATCGGAACTCTTTTCACCGATATTGTTGTCGGCGCCGCAATCTTGATGGTTAGTACAAATCAAACGACGCTGCCGATCGTCATAATTTGAAAGTGACGACTTCCTCAGCATTAGTTTCTGTGTTAGGAAGCTCACGTAATATTGCTTTGCTTTGTCGCAAACTGTTTAAACATTGGTGTAGGACGGAAAAGCGTTTTCTGTGATTTCAGATAAAGCTTCATATAACCGAAAATCATAATTTAAGGAACAAGTTGTGTATGAAGCGCAGCTTACTTAGTTAGTTTAGCCTGACCTTACAGGCACATAAAGAGAACGAGCTTCTTGACCTCGCGCTCTTGGCTCTGCTTTAGTTGCTTCATCAACCCGTAGCGTTCAGCTGTGCTCCGACCTAAGGTAAAGAAAAGCAAATACTCAGATCTTTGGGTTTTAGAAGCTAAACCAACAAAAATTACTCAACACGCCCCAATAAACAAAACAAGAATTCTCTGGTATATTTTGATAACTGGAGATCTTTTGACGTGCAACAGAAACCTCAGATTGGCCTCAGATTGGCGAGCGCGTTGGCTCAGAGACACTAAGGGCCGGTTGCACCAACGTCGCTTACCTTAACTCAAAGCGGCTCTTTCCTAAGTCGGCTTAGCGCCCTAAGCCGAGCTCGGATAAGCACGGGTTTAAATTCCGGTTGCACCAACGTTAACGCGGCTTTACAGACGCGCCCCTAGCTAAACGCTGGATTTGCCTAGGGAATGTAGGGACCAACAGAGCGAACTAGGGAACGCTCAAAGAAATGAAAACGATTGGAAAAAAAAATCACGTGATGTAAAAAAAATTGCCGTAGTAATCGTTGTTGGCGTCTGCTTTTCGCTGTATTTCTTCGGTGAGTAACGAATTAAAGGACTCCAAATTCAACCATTTTTTTCCTTAACTTTCAAAAACAGGAGTCAAAGCTTTAAATAAACACGAATGCTCTTTACATCTGTGATTGTGTGTTTAATATCGGTTGATAACAGAATATTTTGACAGTGACAGTACTTTTCGTGCTCACATTTTGAGATAACGGAACCATCGGGGCCCCAAATCTCACCGAACGCGAGAAGGACTCTCTACTCGCTGCATCGCTGAAGACATATAACATCATCGAGAGTAAGTAGGCAGGTAAGATGAGTACTGAAATCAAGTCATGCCTGAGAACGATGAAGTTCAACACAGTGACGAACTCGCCACGGCAGCTTCCGAAATGCCCGGAAACCATGGAAGAGAAGTCGTCTAGAGCTTGGATCGACCGTAATCTTTGCTATCAGCAAGGTGACAGAAGTGCGCTGTACAGTCGTTGAACTGATTGTGTCAAACCCTTTGGTAATGGAACTACGTAAATTTTGCTTTAGCTGACAAAGAAAGATGTTATAACTATCAATACATCAAAGCGATACTATTGGTAGATCCCTTGATGATGATACAAACTGTCAATAATCGAACACACAAAGGTCGCCCAGTACCATTTTTTATTCCTGCTGATAGAGAACCAGAAGCTTGTTCGCAAGTGATAATAGGCAGATCTTGAGTTCATACAAATAGACGGCGGCAGACTTCGAAGTACGAAAACTCCCGCTAGTACATCACATCCTGCCGACGAGAACGGTTGTGTTTCGCATCACCTGCCCCAGCCTGCCCCAATACAGCGCTGAACGAATCTCGCATTGTAGTCGTTACGATTTGTTATCGCCACAAAATGAAAGATATAAAGCAAAACATTTCTAAAAAGCACGATCACTAGAAAAGTTGCGGTTATAGAACGCAGTTTTCTGAAGCAAAGATTCTACTCGCGAGACAAGGAAAATTCACTGAAGGTTGTCTCAAAACTAAAGAAATTGAATTTTCGCAGTTTTATTATATAAATGCACCGCAATCTGATGCAAACGGCAGAAGTGTCGACAATCAGCTGATGGCCAAAATCATGTACGGCTACTATTCAACGCACCGAACGGATTAAAGGATATGCTTTGCAAGCAGAAATTAACAAGGCGTTAAATAGCATTACGTTACAGTTATGCCAAATTCAGTAAGCACATACGAACAAGCTCGTTGACAGAAAAACCAACGGGAAGACAGTCGTGAGCCCCACAGCTCCGTGCGTATCTCGGTTAGGGCTAACACGCACAGAGAGTGGATAGCCAGCTTGAAAAAAGGGGTCGATAAACACTTCACAAGACAATATTTTGCGTCATTGTCACAATCGAAGGCCATTCTGTCGAGACTCTCATGATGTTTTGGCCCAAAACACTTTGTACAACCAATTTCGTCCACCGCGTCGACCGCCACAAACCAGCCGCCATGTTTGTAATCCAGGATTAAGAAACAAGCAAAAGCAAAGCGCCCAATATTGAGCGCTCAAGAGAAGCGTAGTTTAGTGCTAGGTTTAGCGATAAGCGATTTTGGTGCAACCGAACAAAACCGAAAGTTAGCTTTGGTTCCCGGCTAAGCTCCGCTTTTCGCTAAGCGGCGTTGGTGCAACCGGCCCTAAGACGTTTTATACTTTATGTTTTGTTTTAATATCATTGCTACATAAGAGCCGCCGAAGTGGTTTTTGAAATAAAATATTGTCGAAACATTCCGACAAGCATAGTTTGATTGGGAAAAGGACTTTTGCAAGTGATGAAACCATTCAAAGGTTTTTGAATATGTGACGGAAGCCGAAATGGCGGAATTCCTTTCATGGCTCCCGTTTCATTTGAATCGCGTCAGGCATGTGTGCTGGAATACAGTAGAACACGCGCTAAAGCACCTGTGGTGCAGCCGCAGCCTCGCGCTTGTTATTCTGACATCTCTGGCTCGCTCACTGCAGGCCAACGTTACTAGAACCTCTCGGTTGGGCAACTGCCAGAGACTGCTTTGAAAAAGTGGCACCGATCCGTCCACGAGAACCGAGCTAGTGGCGATCGCAACGCCGCCATTTCTCCCGCAGCGTCCACTCCGGGAACTCCACGGCTGTGCGTCGAGTCAGGCAGGGCCGGTGGCGCTTTGGGTGGCGCCATCTCGCAGGGCCACCTCGCAGTAGCTATGTGAAGCAACTTTCATGTTTCAACTCGTAGAGTAAAGGGTGGCGCTATTATCGTATCTAGCTCGGTCTCGGTGGACGCCAGCGGCTGGAGTTTCAAGTGTGAGTTTCTCAACTGGGTGTTTTAGTAGCGTTGCTGCAGGCATACAGGATTCTGACACCCTGACATCTGGCGTTTTTTTCGGTTTTTCACGTGGCGTTCCAAGCGGCAGACGACGGAAAATGCTCGTCAAGCAATTCTTGAACATGTGTCGCCATCTGTATTTTATATTAAGAGAACTGGAATTTTCTGTAACTGAATGGGAACAAGTTTGAAGTCTAATAACATTCTTAATGCGTAATACATAAATGTGAATGTTCTGCAAATGTAATAGCGAAGGATGATTCATAATTTAATATCTCGTAATTTTGATTACTTGACGTGATTTCGTTTTTATAGTACCCTTAAAATAAATACCATCTCAAACATTATGTTATTTAATTTTAAAATATACATTATCGTTATAGTTTGTTGCTTACTTTTTAATTCATTATATCCAACCGAACGCTCACGTAAATAACGTGGACGACGGGACGTAATAACTTGAAAAATAATTGTTTCTATCTTAAAGACTGTGGTCTAATAAAAGCTTAATAATTAACTAACCACTAGACATAATCGTAACATCGAGACATTAAAGTTTTGTTGAAGAATAGCTCTTTAATTTGACATTAATTTTAGAATTGTAGGATACATAGAAAGAAAGTTATAAAGCGTCAAAATGCGCCAAAAAGGCGGTGTCTTTTTAAGTAGGAGAATTATCTTTTACTTTATTCGTTTCACCCAACCAGACAGATCTTTGGTGTAGATGTTTAACTTCACCTGTGTGTGTGTGTGTTCTTAATTTCTCAAATGCTTCCACTGAGATGTTTCAAGTAAAGTGGTTTCAAACACGCAAAAGTTTTAGTGTTTAAAACTAAAACCGAGAATAAGTGGATCCAATATTGAATATTTCGATAATTTCATGTAGTTTACTCGCACGTTACCGTATATAAACGAGGATTTTGCTGGGGTAGGTGCGCGCCTTTCCTTTCCACCGGTTTTATTGTTTGGCCTAAATAAAATTGCATAACATTATTAGTATGTCCGTTGCTATTTTTATGAAAATATGCGCTAGCTGGAGGTAAAGTGCAAAAAGAAGAAAGAAACATAAATTTTAAATTTTGATTTCTTTTAGCGCATTTTCTAGGCAGTGTTACCTGTCTAGAAGATGCACTAATAGTGTCCTCTAGACGGTGTTGGTGCTTATAACCTTATCACTGTCTTGAAATCCTTGACGAGGTTACGATGATGAAGCAATTATTTGAATTACCATGATAACCTTAAAAATGCAGGCCGTTTAGCCTTGTTGGCGCTAAAGGAGGTGGCATCTGTTAAAGCCCCTTTGCCCTGATGACGTGTACACTCTAAGGAAAAAAGGGTGTAGTCGGGTGCATCGGGCGCACATGCACACTTTTCCTGAAAGATGCACCCTGCGTTACCCGTCCAGTGCACTTGTACACCGACAATGAGCATTTTCCTCTCCCTTAAAAACCTCTAGGTGTATCACTGCACCCTCACGCTAGCCACGCGACCCGATCAGCTTGTGCTTGGATTCCTTCTTGGGGGTCACTTCTTGGGTTGGTCAGTTTCTTAGGAAGTATAGAGCTATCCTGTACACTCGGTATTGACAGTCAAAGTAGACGCTATGCTTGTTTTAGGCCAATCGGGTCTCCGGGTAGGATCACGTGACTACAGTCTCCAAGCTAGAGACAAGGCAGAGCACGGCACCTGCCTGAAGGCCAAGGCCACGGGTAGCATCCACTGCACTCTTAACTTTTGGTCGAACTTTCCAAGAGGATATAAGTGACAAGTCCTGTCGATGTGTTCATTGTTGGGCTGCCCCTGAAGATAAGCCTTTGCGAGGGGCCCCCATTTTGGCCTTGAAGGAGCTGCTATTTTCTTTTCTTTTTCTCCTTAAGCTGAAAGCATAGAAGAAGGTGAGCAGTTGCCGGACCAGTGAACCTGAGGCTTTTTCATCCCTCCACTCCGCTGTCTGGGCGGGGGTGACGGCAGGATAGTGATCATGTGGTAAAGGATTCACGGATGACGTAGTAGCTTTTCCCGACCTTGGAATGTCTGACTCCCGGCCCTGGTTTCTTGTGGGCTGTGTCTGCGACCAGCGAGGGCTGCCGTAGATTTCGTCCACGACAACGTATTCGAGTGTTCCAAGATTTCCAGTGTTTGAAACGTCCTACGCAACAAGCGATTTCTTCAAAAAGCCCAAGGAATTCATGTGATGCGTTTTGTGTCCGGTTCGGCAAATTACTGCTTCTGCCACATCTTGTTGAATCTTCACGGACCCTTTCTTCTTGTTTTTGTGTTTGTATTGTGCTGCAGTGTCGGTGTCTACATATATTTCGGATTACATATTTCGAGTCCGGTATTTTCATCGTAAGTGCTCTGCACACACTACTTCTTTGCAACAATTTGACTGTTCCGTTCCGGATTACCTCTAGAATTAGGCAATGTCTATTTTCCAGCAGCCTGGAGAATAACATCCCCGAAATTCTATCGGCAGTCGCTTGCCATTAGCTGACTACAATCATGTGACGACTGCAGGAAGAATACTGACTTTCTTAATCTCTTGGCGTTTTGTGAAAACATGTTTTCGTTGATACACGTTCTGTAGACACGTTTCATCTACACTAACGTTTCATCGTCACTCGTTACGCGAAATGCATGCTGTACGGAAATTTTGTCGCTTGTATCTCTGAAATGCGTGCCTACCGACTCAGCCCACCCGTTCACGCCGTTTCGTGGCGACGGTCTGCGGCGGCTCAGTACGAAAATGTTAACCAACCTGTCCCCCCGTACACGTCACTGTCGCGGGTACAGCTGTCGATGAAACTTCGTTCCGATGAATGAATGGCGATTGCTGGTGGAATTTCGTGGAAAAGAATTATGCCGGCAGCTTGGAGAATAGAGACTGCCTAAGACTGACTTCCGTTTCTTGTTTGCTTAGTAATCTTCTCAGTTGTGTAACAGGTTCTTCGTACATCTTCACATATCACGGATTGCTTGCAAGTTTGTACTTGTTTACATAATAAGCTGTCTAATAAACTTCTATGAGATTTGAAAACAATCCCGTGTGTCCCTATACCTGCCTTTTTGCTATCACCGCATACGTTTTTTAAGGGTTTCTTTGATGTCTTAAATAGGTTTATAAAGTTAGTTATGAAGCGGGTGCGTAAAGTGGTGTGACCATGCACCTTTTGAATCGTGCTGCACCTGTGTTCTCTTCGAATTCAGTGTTTGTAGAAAGAGGTGCAACAGTACACTATTGAACGAGGTGCTCCCCTGTTCCCTTTGAGAGCAGTAGGTGTAGAAAGGAGTAATGGTACACTATTGAGCGGGGTGCATCTGTGTTCCCTTTGAGTGAGAGCGGGTTTTTGAAGTGGTGCAATGGTACACCTTCGAACAGGGTGCATCTGTGTTCCCTTTCATTTCATTGGGTGTAGAAAGAGGTATAGCCGTACACCATTGAATGGGGTGCACATGTGTTCCCTTCGTGTGAGATTTCTGTAGAAAAAGGTGGACATGTGCACAACACCAATGGGTGTACACGTACTCCCGTATTTGGGGTGTGCAAGTGTTCCCTAAAAGGGTGTAGTATATGTGACAAGCACTTACACCCCTATGGGTGTACCCCATGACACCCTCTTTAGAGTGTAACTCCTGGTTAGCTCAGTTGCTAGAGCACTTCACTTGAAATGGAAATGTCCCCGGTTCGAAACTAGGACCAGGCGGAGTTCTTCGGTAGCGCAGGAGTCACTTAGCTACAGTGTTGCGGAGTGAACACTCCAAAATTAGAATGATTTTTTAATCATTACGCACTTTCCCGACCCCGGAAGGGAATGGGAGTGGAATGGCGACAGCGCTAGGGGAATGTAAGTGGAAATGGAATTAGATGCCTTTTGCTTGCAATGGAGTGGGTAAAGAGTGAGTCGATTTTCATGCCAGCTGTATTGGTTTTATGTAGGACCTACGGGCTAATGGCGCAATTCGTAAGGGTATGGTAAGTGTCTTTTCAAAGAACATCATTGCACTGGAGGTGTCTGATGGGTCGATTGTCTCACAAGTGTATGCACCCTCGAGGATGGAAATGGCGCGACCTCAGTGAAGCAACCAAAACTGAATAGTTGTAAACGGACAACGTGTCTTTCCTGGCAGCACCAGACGCGACATAGCGGCTGTTTTAACTATGCGGTATTAACTTGTAGTTGTTACCCAGGGTATCGAACCGAACCGAAAAACGGAGTACAACTGGAATTTTAACTTAACCGGAGCAAAACTTTAACCGAAATCAATCAATCGATATTGTGCCTGAACCGGAACAGAACGCGTTATCTCATATGGCGGTTACCAGTTAACTGGCAAGGGCTCAGCGTTATAAAATGTGAGGCGCGCCTTCTTGCGGGTGGCAACGCGAAGTCAATTAAATATTCGCCACGATATCGTCAGCGGCTCAGTTTCGACAAAATAAACGGCAGCGAGGACATGGAGACAGCCCAGTAATAATTAAAGAAATGAGAATATTTCACGTTTTTGTACAGCACGAATTGGCGTCGGCAAGTCGGTGTGGAGGCGGACACTTGTATTTCTCGTTTCACCTAACGACGAAATGCAGAGGACGCGACGAGCCACAGGAGTCAATTCGTGGCCTCGGAGCCAACTCAGTCGTTTGACCACGTGGTTTGGGCGTGAGGAATGGATGGTTTCGATCTGGATAAGCATCGCGCCGGTGTGCGGTCATACATAAGCTACTACGTGAATTCCGTTAAATTTCCACGCTTGCAGTCGTACAGCACTAGATTGATTTTTCTTCAACAGTTGAGTAACAATGTCACCATACTCTTGCAGACTCGTGCTGTCTAAGAACTAATTGCTAATTCGATTTTTTTTTGTGTTTTGGTAGCTTGCGAATGCGGTGTGTGCTACCGTCACGCTGTCGCTTGGCGTGCAGGCTGATTGATTTCACATGTGAGTACTGTCCTTCGTTGCTGTTTCCAAGGGCCTGTATAACCACGTAGTTTTCATTGAACGGCTTTCGCACTAGAAATTAAACATCAGAAAACGAAATTAAGCACGCATTAGTTTTGCTGTCCTTGTTTCCGCAGCACGGCTTCTGATGACCTATTTTTTTAAATACAGGTGACACTAAGTAACTTTAACTTCTTTACCTTGACCGGGCGGTTTGGGCTTTTAGAGCGCAGCTCTTAGGCGCCCGTTTCGGAAGTCTGACGGCGTCGCCGTCGCCGTCGCCGTAGCCGTCACCGTCGCCGTCGGCGTAACCGGGGTAGACGTTTCGGCACTATGCCGAAACGTCCTCACGGGTCACGTGACCCTCCTGAGGTCACGTGAGCCCCATGACGTTTCGGTACCATGCTGAAACGTCCTCGCGAGGTCACTTGATCACGCTCACTGGCGCTCCACGCGACTTCAGGGGCTCCACGTGACCCCCCTGAGGTCATGTGACCCCCGTCACGTCACGTGACTCCAGCGAGGACGTTTCGGCACAGGCCGAAACGTCATGGGGGTCACGTGGCCTCAGGGGAGGCGGGCGCGCGCCCCTTGGGGGGGAGTCCCGAGGTGGGTCACGTGACCGCCCTGAGGTCACGTGACCCCCGTGAGATCACGAGGGTCACGCGACGCTCACGAGGGTTTCGCGACCTCACGTTACGCCGACGTCGACGCAGACGCCACTCGGAGGGAGGAGTAGCAGACAGGATGAGGATGTAGAGGAGGGAGGGAAGGGTATACCCACCCCTCTGTGCCCTTCCCTCCTCCTCCTCCAAGAGCTGCGCCCCAACCCGGCGTTACAGGTAGTTGTGAACGGCTTTCATTTTTTTTTTAAATTTGTTTAAACTGGTTTTCACTGGATGGAACCGGTTACCGAACCGTTGTTTAAAACACACCACTAAATCAGAACCGTACCGGAACAAAACTCAATGCTATACTGAACCCAAACGGAACAGAAGAATAACCAATTCGAATTCATGCTTTCAAAGCACGTTTGCGTTTAAGTTCCCACTCAGGTTTTTATATTATACTGCTGGCATTCCCTTCTGCTGGCACCGTATGCCGATTGCACATTGTCAGCGGTTTTCTGTTCTTGCCGCAGTGCGTGGAGCTTCGGGGCAGGTACACGCAGCTTCGCTTCTAACAGCGCGCAAGAGGTGCTGTTGTGCAAGTATTCCAAGCAGACAGCATTGCAGCTCCTTCTTGCGCCACGCACAAACTAGATAGTTTTAAAAGCTTATCACAAAAAAAGACCAGCCTAACCATGTATCTGTTGTGGCGATACGCTCCTTTGGCGAAAAAAAGTGGAGGTTTTAATTGTTGGCCTTCATTGCGACTCTGAAGCCTTTACGTTTGATAGAGCGATCGATGTCTGTAGTGAGACCATGTCCCACGAAGCGCTTCTTGCGACCACCCTCCGGCTTAGTAAAGTGAATGATTTTAGGAAGCTTTTGCATACTTTTTCACTCATCTCCGCGTTTGATAATTTCAGCTGGTTCATGTTACTTTTTCCCAGCAATACAGTGTGGCTGTCAAATGCCTTTTTTTCTTTTAGGAATTAAATGAATAAAATGGTGGAGTTCAGCGATTCCTGGAGCGGGAATTGGCCTAATATTTTCAATCGGAGGAATTGAAAGGAAGGGAATTATCGGAAGCTCCTATACCCCGGAATGGAATTGAAATGGAATGGGCGTGCCAACGCCGCAGGACTGACTAGCTGTGTTTGGCGATTTGTATTTTCCCTTGTCCCACTTGCTCCCCTTCTCCAGGTATTTGTATAACCAAGAGCTAGTATTTTGGCTAGCTCGTGCCCCGCGGCGGGGGTTAGCCCCACTCGTTAGCCCCTACCGTTAGCGGCGACCCAGGTGATCAAACTCTCGATGGCTCAGATTAGGTGCTAAACGAGCCCGTGGTCCATGTTCACCTTGAGTGTCTAAGCTCCATGCTCAGATGCGAGAAACTCGTTTTGGCCGGAAACATTTAAGAGCCGTCGATGAGGAAAAGGCTACAAATTAATCGCGGTCGTATCCTATTAACGTGCATGAAGACGCGGTAAAGCATCATCTCTTAAATCTGTACCTTGATATTTTCTAGCTTACCTTCCAGGAACAAGAAAACCCGGAAAAGCGCATTGCATAAAACGAAAAAAAAAAAGTTGACAAGCGGTCATGCAACTTTCAACACGTAGCGGAAAAACAAACACATCTGAAGTTTCGCCTGCTTGCTTTCTCCGCTCTTATGCCGCTTTCTTTCTCGCTTTTTTTCCCGGGACCGCCGATATCAGCGCCCAGGATTCGCCCCGTTCTGCTGCAGTCCTTTCCCGCGCGTTCAAACCCAAACTTGGCGTATCACATCCAAGCTCGCTCTCATCACCCTTTCTCCATCCGTTTAGCGGCGCATATTTTGTTTCACATTAAATCTGAAGGTAGAAGACACCACGATCTGATAAAGCCAATTAAGCTACGAAGAATGTTAATCATCACGGCACTCCTCGCCCTTGTGCATTTGCCATCCATGGCTGAACCAATCCCGCTAAAAAATGCTCCGAGATCGTGAGATTTTTTTGTACCGTGATTGATACCGCTATTGATGGGAAACGCACAAGGATGATGAGCGCCTGAACTATGAACTTTTTGCACTGCGTCGAACAGATGCAGCGAACAACCGGCGAGCTTCTCCCGGCAGCACAGTCAATTCGCAGCCGGCGTCACGAGACGCCGTTCTAACGTTGCGCGTATCAGAAGCCAAAGCCGGAGTGCGAAATTCGCCGCTTGTTTACCGCTTACGTTCCCCACGGGCTCCGCCCTTTATCGGTCGTGCGATCTCGCAGCGTTTTACTATTTGTGCATTAGCCTTAGGTTAAATAAATGACATATTCAACCCTACTTTTTGTAATAGAAGATGCCCAACAGATCACTGACTCTAAACGCAGATGAAGCTAGCAGGTGGTTGCAGCAAGCTGTCCACGTTAAGTATTTGTTTTTTTTAATAGAAATACCATTTTTGCAAAACATGAATAATATATCGGAGAAAAGAAGAGAGAAAGGGAAGAGAAGGAACGCGAGAGGCAAACACTGCCCAGAACGACGCTTTAAAGAGTGAGGAAATCGTTACACTCAAACCGTCAGTCGTGTGGCATGCAATATGTCCAAGCAACGCGACTCGATTACCTCAGTTGTGAAACTGGTGAGGGGGCACACCCCTCGCTCACCTCAGTCCTCATCCCGTCGTTTGAAACGCCATCTAGACTTTTGTTTTAAAACTTTGTGTTCCATAGTGAGCGGTGGAACGGCATCTAGACACTGTGCTTCTAACCGTAATTATTCCGTAGAATACACTGCAGTTCCCATTGCAGCCGTCTGGAGCGTCGAACAAAGAGAGGCGAGTCGAGAAGGGAGAAAGAACGAGGGGAGAGGGGCTGGGTGTGCATTGCCAGTGCATGCAGTGTCGGTGAGAAATTCCTAACTGAGCTTATCAAATAATATTGCCTCCAAAGACTACGCTGCTGAAATTGTGACGACATGAGGTAAACGACAACGTCACTAATGGGCAGGAGTTACGACGCGTTTTTTGTGCGCAATTTTATATACGGTTAAAATACGCAAAAATACTTCATTTCATAATTTTAGAAAAATTAGGCTTTTGAAAATTTCTTCATTTGGACGAGACTCTATAGTAATTCTCG